>WBMZ01012081.1:0-46510 GCA_013400975.1 Atrichornis clamosus | reverse complement strand
AGGAGGGGGAAGGGGGGGAGGGGAGGAGAACCGGGGGGAGGGCAGGAGAACCTGGGGGAGAGCAGGAGAACCTGGGGAGTGCAGGAGAACTTGGGGAAAGCAGGAGAACTTGGGGGTGTGCAGGAGAATCTGGGGGTGTGCAGGCAGCATTTTGTGCCCCTGTCCATCTGCTTTGGCCATTTGTGTCTCTCTCTGTGGTGGAGAGTGTTTAAAGAGTGCTCCAGGAGAGGAGACAGCAGGGTTAGGGACAGCTGAGCTTCTGCCAGAGGTGTCTGGGCTGCTCAGCCCTTCAGAAATCCGTGGATCTGTGGGAATTAGGGAGGCAGAAGGGTTGGTTTCTTTACCTTGCTGATGGAAACAAAAGGGAATTGCAATCTTTGATCCTATTCAGCTGCTGAATATTCCAGTACGTTGAAGGTTTTCAGAGAAAGGAATAAACTGTTGCCACAGAAAAAGTGGGTTTGGTTGTTGTGTAATGACAACTGACTTTTGCTGCTTTTATCTAGAAAACACAATTGGTTTTATCAACGTATCTTCAGCATTTCCACTCTGATAGGAACACAAAAATGCGAAACAAAAGACACCTGGGACTCAGATTTCTCAGCCTCTGTGGGAGTTGTTCAAGCACTGGTGAGGGGGGAAGAGGCTTCCCAAAACTCAGAGCAAAACCTGAAATATTTTGTCTCCTGGCCCTACCCTGGCCATGGAACTGCCCCCTGTGCTCTACCTGCCTTGGCAGCAGACAGCTTTGGTCTTTCTGCTCCTTGTCCAGCTTCATTCACCAGTATAGGAAGCAAGTTCCAGGGGAAAGTAAGGAAGCATTGTGGTTCCCTGTTCTGGAACATCCTTGATGCAAGGAAGCTGGGGAGTCTGATTTGCTCACGAAGAGATTTTCTGCAGTAAGGAAGCACAGAACTGCCAGGGATGTTTTGCTATTTTTTTAATGCTGCAAAAGTGAAAGACTAATGTGGAAACAAAAGAGTTTAGAGAAGCCCTGAAAGGAAGGTTTGGGTTTTCATTATTAAACATCCCAACGGCATGGCTAATACACACAGTTCTTGTCTTTTCCACTGTTTACCTCTCCGGGGCACACGAGCAGCTGTGTGAGGAGACAGGAAACAGGAGCCAGTTTGTTTTAAGGAGACTTTTAAAACAAGACAAGATGAAAGACTTCGCTGAGTGTGGACATGAGCATGACCACGCTCACTTTGCTGTAAAAACTGGGTAAATGAGGCAGGAAATTGAGGAGTGGAAGGTGGTCCACGCTAATGTGTGACCAGCCCTGGACTGAGACTCGGATGTTACAAACTCCTTGTGCAACACACTGCACTCTTGAAAAGGAAAATGGACATTTCAAAGTGATTCTTCACTTCTGGGTGGAAAAACTTGGCAATGGAATGTTGCATTTTTCAGCCAGTAAAGAAGCAGCCAATGATTTCATTTCAATGTGTTGCTGAATTGGTTTAAATTTTCAGTGGGGGGAAATCCCTGCCTTTCCCCCAGTCTGAGTCAATCATGAATGTTTTTAAAGACCCTCCCATCCAAGGAAAAAGCTGATTTTCTTGTAATCCGAGCTGTTCACATGGGTGATACTGCATGCCTGGCTTTGACACTGGATTTATGTGCTTTTTCTTTAGTTGTTGGCTGGTTTCATGTGCTCTGCCCTCCCGAAACTGATGGGTTCAGGGATCAAAGCAGGAGACGTGCCAAGCCAAATCCACCACCCACCTTCCTGCTGTGGGCAGTGAACCCCCGCACTGGAGTTAGGGGTTGTCCACCCCGGTGCACGTGAAATAATCACCTGAGCAACCCTTGCCTGACCCAGACGTGTTCAGTGCGAGCTGGGCTGTCACACCGGGGTGCTGCGGCTGCAGTGGGGGCAGCTGTGAGAGCAAAACTGAAAACCCCTCCTGTGCAGAGGCAGCTTTGCCCTCCTGAGCTCGAGGGGTCTCTTACAGCGCTGTCCCAGGGGTCGCAGCCGCCGCCCTGAGCACCCAGACCCTGCCTGTCTCGCTGCACCGGGAAAAAAAGGTTATGGAGCAGCTCCTTGCCGTGCCTGTTGGCATGAGGAATCGGCTCTGACAGCAGGCATTTGCCCAGGTATCCGCCAGGCTTGGAGCTGGGAAATCCGAGACGATGCGGGAGCAGCTCCGCAGCGCCGGGGTCAGCCCGGGGCTGTGTCTGGTGTCAAACTCTGCCCTCCTGCTGCTCCAAGAGCGCAGGAAACCTGCAGGGTGCCCTCTCCCTGGGATCCTGCTCCCCAAATCTTGCCATCCCGTGCTCCAGCAAAGCCAAGGACCACAGCAATGTTGGGTTTTTAAAGGAGCGCTCCCGCTTCGGGTGAGGTCACCGGGAATTTTGCATTCTCGTGGGATGCTTCTGCCAGGGAGTAGTGAAAACCAAAGGAGACAGTTTTCAGGTGGCTTAAAACGAAGCTTACGGACCTTTATTCCTGCTGATTTACCAGGAGTAGCGAAAAACAAAGCAGACAGCTTTCAGCTTGCTTAAAACAAAGCTTATGGAGCTTTATTCCTGCTGATTTTCCAGGTATTTCCAAAATTTCTCAGTGGTAGCTAGCGGTGTATCATACACTTGCTATTTTCTATATTTGCTGGCTCCTTCCCTTGCCTTTGACTGTTTGTTCCAAGGTGTACTTAGGAGCTTGGTGGGACAAGGGTTTTGCTCCCTGTCCTTACAGCATTTAGCAAAAACCTCGGCTCAGGAGTGGGGTAAAAAACCCAACCTGTAGTGAAAAGGGGTTTTTTTGTGTCTTGATTTCACCTTCTCTTTGTCATTGGCTTCTGCAGGAATGCAGGGGACTTGGTTGTGGATTTGGCTCAGAAAAAGACTCCTCTCCCCAGGACAGCTTTGTGTAATTGATAATTTTTTCTCTCAAACTCCAAAAGCAATCAACAAATCAACTGTGTGCAATATTCATCCTGTTGGAGGAGTGTGAATTTAATTCTAGGCCGGGGCAAAGGGCTCTTTATTAGAACGCCACCCTGGGAATACCTAAGGAAAGGGAATAAAGGAAGCAGGGTGTCTATTTGGCACTGCAGGGGGAATTCAAAGGAGCCAGGCATGATTGAGTTGATATCTGGCAGAATATCAGGGTTAACACTCCTTGTGAGACACTCCAATTCTTCTGAAGCCAGGGATGGTTTGCATCAAACATTTGCTGTGAAGACAATTGATGACAAATGGCCTGGTTTTCTCTCGTAGTGCTTGGTTTTATATGAAATAGTTTGGAGTTTTCACATCTTACAAAAAAAAACCCAAAGTTTATTTTGGTTTTCTTTTTAAATCCTTTCTGCTTTTTCCATTTTACCATGAGGAAGAAAAAGGAGAAAGGAGTAACCTGCCAGAGTGAGGCAAAGCAGCATGCCAAAAGTGAGTTGAAATTGTGAAGATGAATTCATTTATATGGGAAACAGAGCTGGAGGGAAGGCAACTTGTGTGAATTTCCCATGGAAAACAACTGGTGTTTTGCCTTCGTACCCCCCTGGCCCCTGTCTGCTCCACGTAGAATTAGAGGTCTGTTCCTGGGGGTGCTCTGGCCCACTGCAGAAGGACTTTTTGTGTAAGAGCAGCAAAAGCTTCCCAGAAATGGCATTGCACAACTGGCTTGGAGATATCCTGATGTTTATCCTCGGGATCACAACAAACGCCCCTGTTCTCCTCAAGGCAAACACAGGGGTTTGGAGGGAATGTAGCAGGTTTGCAATCTGGGATTTGTTTGAGTTTTCAGGGCTGCCCGGGAAGAGATGTAAACAGTCACTCTGACAGTCTGGAGCGTGTTTGGGAAACCTTCCATGTCGAAGTCGTCGTTACACTGGACTAAAAGAAAAAATAAAATATAATGGGGTGCTGCAAGCTGCTTTCTGTGCTTTTTCCCCACCAATTATACCTTATATTTCTAATTAAACAATCCCCTGTGTTAGCCAAGGCTGCAGTCAGTGTTTGTGCCTCTGAAATGTGTTTTGTTGTGCACACCTTGTGTGCACTAACGTGTTACAAAGGAGGGTGCAGAGGGAACTTGGTGGTGCCCTGTTGAAAAGATGAATGGGTCTGGTTTGGGTTGGTTTTTTTTTTTCCCCAGAGCTGTTTCTTCATCTGTTTTCAGAAATGGTTGGTTTACAGAAGCAGCCCAGCAAAAAGCCAAGGGTGAAGTCAGGTCAGAGAGGTCTGTGAATAGATACTCAAATGACAGGATAGTGGAGGATGCAGGAACGGCTGGGCGAAGCACAACAATGGAAAATGTGTGGAAAGGCAACAGACATGCGGGTGAATTCCAGCCTGTTCGTCTCCTGCACTCTCTCATCCCTTCAGCCTGCTCTGCTGGGTGGGGTGACAGCCCACCTCTGCCAGCCAGGGCTTCAAACCTCACCCAAAATGTGTTTAATTTGGCAAAGCACAGAGAAGGAGCGTGCAACACAAACCTAGAGTGGGTTATCAACCCAGAATAAAGCTGGTCCTTCTTCCCAGAACTCTCTCAGTCCTCGAAAAAGCAGCTGGGCAGTGTGAGGAGGATGGGCACTGCCCTGCTCAGCAAAGAACCACGGCCAGGCTTTCTCAGCCACGTCCTGGTACCTTGGTTTATTCAGGTGACTCCTTAAGCAGCTCTACCTTCTCTTTGCAACAAGTGGTGAAGAGGGCTGAGCGACTCTGAGGTGCTGAATGTGACAGGAGGTCACGAAACCAGCCCTGTCCTCATCTGCTCCTGCCTCTTCTCCAGGAAAGCAATTGGCAGCTTTAAAAGCCAAATGTTGTAACTCAGCGTTTCCCTTAATGGGCCAGACCCAGATTGAGGATGTCACATTTGCTGTCCTACAAGAATCAATACACATTACAGCAGACTTGGAGCCTCTCTCTTCTCCTGGGGAGCTGCCATCCATTTTTTAGTGGCAGGAAAACGAGGCTGAATCCTCAGTGGATGTGACTGACTAGGTGGAAAGGTTGGAGTTCAGCTTAGTGCCTGCAGTTTAATTGCCTTTGGAAGGAAAAGGTCAGTGAGAATTCTGCTGTGTTTATAACATGCACTGGCAGAAGGGAGGCTGCTCTCCTGGAAACTGCCTCTGAAATGGAGCGTGCACGGTTAGAGGCAAGGGATGACCACGGCTGGGCTGGATTTGGGCTTTTGCAGCAGTTGTGGGAAGGGTCACACTTCGATAAAGCTTTTATCCAGCCCAGCAGGGCCATACTGCCCAGAGAACATTTAAAACCCGTCTGACAGAGGGGAAGCTTGGACCAGGTGGGTGCACACCTCTGCCCAGAGGTGATGGAGCACTTGGGACACGGCCGGAGCCTTTGCAGCTCTGGCTTAAAGCCATTTTCCTTCTGAAATATCTTCAAATGTGGACAGAAATAGTGATGGGCAGATCGTCAACAAACAACTGAATCCACCGACCACAGCTGATCAAGCTGAAGTCCTTCACCTGCCACCCGGAGGGATTTACCCTTATTTTCTATAAAGATACTTACCACATATTGATGGCTTTTGGGTACCAATGTGCTGAGAAACTCCACTCGTGGTGTGACGTGCTGCTGCAACACCAGAAAAACCTGACAGAAAGGAAACCCTGGGCTGCGTGTGCTGAGTCTCTGAATTACCTTGTGCTGCATATGAAAGAAGAAAAATGACTTTTTCTATCTAGCAAACACCAAGAGTGTATTGTGGCTGCAAGTTCTTTTTAGCAGATTCTTTCCTTAAATGCCTGAATGGCATTAAGTACAAAGTGGGCTTTTCAGAACTGGAGTGTAAAAAATGGAATCACTCCATTCCATTCCCTGTGTGCTTCTGCAAAATACTGGAATTAGGTGGTTTTCCAGTATTTGGAATATTTGAGATGTGTGCTGGATGAGCCTCATAGCTCAGATTACTCAGGCTATGTTTCTCCTCGAAGACTTGATAGAATTTTAAAGGTCACAGAAATGTTTAATACAGAGATGAACCTTGATTTGTCAGGTAGGGCTGTGGAGTGCCAGAAATCACGAGGTGTCTTTGTGTGTGCAGGGAGATGTCTTTCATACAGCACAGCAAGCCTTGAATATTGAACTAAACCAGACTCAGGCACTTCTTTTTTTTTGTTTAAAATAAAAATAAAGAAAATATTGCAGGGTTTTCAACCTTGAAGGCAAATCACTTTATGACTTCATTGTTTAAATTTAGGTTTTGTTTCGCGGGGGGATCGTTAGACTTGAAGCAAAAGCCTTGTAGCCCAGGGACTGTCACTTCTGATTACTTCCAGTGACACTTCCAATTATTTCCAATCACAATTCCAGGGACAAGAGGAAAAAGAAGCCACGTTCTCCAACATCAGGGCCTTTTTTTTTTTTTTTATTTCTTCTTCCCCCTTTTCCTGAACAAAGGACCATTTATCCAACCTCTGCAGAAAGAGGTGCAGAGCCAGATTTGGAGTCGGCGGGGTAATTCCAGAGAAAATCCGCTGAAGCGAGACTGGAGGCCGGTGTCTGGCGGGGTGCTGGGAATCCTGCGGTGGCTCCTGCCTTGTTGAGTGATATTAAGGAAATTGCCTCATTTTCCCCAGGCACTGGCTGGCACTAGCACTCGTTTGAGAGCAGCAGCATGCGGCTCCTGGGAGACGCTGCTAAAGCCTCCCTGCGCCTTGTAAGACACGGATGTGCACAAGAGCTGCTCGTGGAGAGCCAGCAGCTCAAAATGGGAAGCAGGAGTCTGCTGGGGGAGCTTGAGTGGCTTCCAGGGACACGAAACACAGGGTTTGGTGCAGTGTGTTTTACCCAGAGCAGCCCAGGCTGCTGCGTCCTTCACGAAATGAAGCAACACATGGAAGCGGGAGCACTGCCCGATTTCCAGACGTCTCCGGTGGAATTACTGGGAACTCCTCAAGCATAAAAACAGTCTGAAAATGGTGTCAGAGCTTTCAGTCACACCTAGTGAAGGCTTTCACTTCCTTAGTGATGCTGCACTGGGCTGAGTGCTGGGGTTATTGGCAGCTCCTTGCTTCATTTGCTTCGGAGTGGTTCAAGGCCCCAGAAAGAGCTGGGATCTACAGAGCGGGGATTTGGATATTGTCCTCATTGAGGTGGTACCATTTGTGTATTGTCCTCATCGATACTTTGTGTATTGTACTAATATCTACAGTACTATTTGTGTATTTTCCTCATTGATATCGTACCATTTGTGTATTGTACTAATATCTACAGTACTATTTGTGTATTTTCCTCATTGATATCGTACCATTTGTGTATTGTACTAATATCTACAGTACTATTTGTGTATTTTCCTCATTGATATCGTACCATTTGTGTATTGTACTAATATCTACAGTGCTATTTGCAGATTGTGTTAATGGATGAGCAGCAAACCTGGTCTGGTGTTTAGAGCCAGATGTTTTAAGAACCTGAGTTAATTTACAATGGGAGCTGGACACTGGGCCTGAACAGATTTCGAAAGCAAATGAAATTTAACTTCATGAGGACCCTCCTCTTTTCAAGTGGAAATAATATTTATCTAGCCGAATTAAGTTTTGGTGATTACTTCTTATGGTTTTCACTCCCCTGTTGCTGTTTGAGCGCTGGTAGTGTTCGTTTTCTTGTGTTTATTCTGGTCTGCAGGTGTTGGATGTCACTGGGAGCCACCTGTGCCAGCTTCATCCCTTCCTGCAAGGCAGAACTGCTGTGTCTTTGTAGAGTGGATGCTGCTGTGACATTCAAACACTGGGCATTTATCACTTGAGCTCAGAGCAGACCACATATATTTTGTCAGTGAAGTTCAGAAACTCAATTCCACCTGAGCAATTTGACATTATGCTCGTTCAGAGACCTTCACAGTATTCCTGGTCATCAGCTCTGATGCTTTTGTGGCATTTTTCTGTTTGGATGCCTGGAGTAGGTCGATTCCATGGCAGGCATCCATCCCAGAGTGTCATTGAGGTGGCACTTTGGGAGAGCTTGGTGCTAATCCCCCTGGAGCCTCAGCATTTCACATAAGGAACTGTTTTCCTGCATCCATCCAATGTGATGGAGATGTTTCCACAGTGCAGCTTTGTCTGGTTCTAATGTGGTCTGTGCTGCGGGCAAAACCTCTCTTCTTTTCCATTGTTTCAAGCTCTTGCTCGGAGACAAAGGGAATTTTAACCAGACAAAGCATAGCTTTTGCGTTGACAAACGCTGTGAATTTTTCTTTTCTTCTCAAAGGGGAATTTTAAGCAATTGTGAGCGTCTTCTGGTCAAAGAAGCATTCAGGATGTCTGGATTCCAGCCTTGATTTTGCCAGTGACTCAGAGATTTAGTGATTCAGGCTCCATTTTTTAAGTGCCTGTTAGTTTTGAGTGTCTCCCTTTCCAGTGTTTGAAAGGATTAGGCCTTCGGAAGACGCCAGTCTGGGGACACACGAGCTTTGTGCCGTGAGGCGCCCTTTAGTCATCCCAGGGTGTGGGGGGGTGTTAGAAAACGCTGCGTTTGACCGCGTTGTGCCCGCCCTGCAGAGCGAGAGCGCTCAGGACAGAACAACCTTTCCCTCCCGAGCTGCAAAGTGCTCTGAAACCTCCGCAGGAGTGGGGCTGGAGCTCCAGCGAGCCTGTCGGACACGGCAGGCACCGGTTTAATGGGGGAAGAGCCTTCCCATCGGCGCCGCTGGCTGTGCCAAATGGATCCCGGCTCTTCTGGCTTTGTCAGCTCCTTCCATTTAGCCCGAGGCTACCCCTGGAGTCAACAAAAGCCACAATTCTGCAGCTGTCAGTTAATTCAGACCCAATGTGACCCGGTACGAGGGAAGCTCGAAACTCGGAGCGCCTCTGCTCTGCGGACGCGGTCCTGCATTACACAAGACTTCCTCTAATTACTCGAGATCGCGTCTTTTTCCAATTTAGCAATGCCCTGGGCGTGCTGCTTCCATCGTGGGACGGGCGATGAATACATTCCCATTAGGAAAAGGCACTGAATGCAGCGGAGGCTGCGGTGTTGTCAGCAGGCATCCACCCCTCTCCATATCCTCCAGCAGAGAGGAGGGAAGCCAAAACCAGAACGTGAATGGAGGAAACTTGGCCTTATTGCACCGGCCAGAGGTATTTAGGGTGATATTTTTGTGGATTTTAAGTGCTCTGAGGCAGGGAGCGTTCCTTTGCCTCTTTGCAACATTCCCTACAACCCTGCAGCCTTTAAGCCTCGTACGGTAATCCAAAGTCCTAACTAATCTCAAACCTAGTTTTCTCCCTGCTTGCTGCCTAAACCAGGCACTTGGTTAGCATCGATCTGTGTAATTCCAGAGCATAATTCCTGCAGTGAGAAGGCAGAAAATCTGGGAAGAAATTCATCTTAGATTAATTCTTTCCTTACTTGCCTTCCTCCTCACAAACACCTTTAAGCAAAAACATGCAGGGGGGAAAGCAGATTATTCATGCATGTAGGATGATTTTCACTAGCCAGTTAGACAATATTGACATTTCCCTCCCTTATTAGAGATTTTCTGAGCACTGCTGAAGATGGTTCTTTGTTCACAGAAACTAACCTGCTGAGTTTTAAGGGTTGTAACAGTGGTGTTGGGCATGTCCTACCCCAGCTCAGTGGATGTCCAGTGAATTAACAACCCAGTTGTTTGCTGTGAGTGATTTACCACCAAGCTTTCCCGTATCTTATCACCATCACTTAATGGAGGCTGTGCTGGGGAGAGGCTCGCCCTTTATTCTGGCAAAGGCTGCCTTCCCTGAGGAGAATCCTATGAACGCAAATACTTTTTATCACTTTGCAATGGCACATGACATATGCAAGAACCTTCCAGAGCCACTCCTGCCTGTCTTCCCTCCTCACAGAGCAGAGCTGGCGCGTCTCCCCCACCCTGTGATGCAAACCCGTGTGTGCAGCACCCTTTGCTCCCGGCTCTAGCTTTCCTTCGAGTTCCTGCCCTCGGGGTTGTCCTCTCCATATTTCCTTTTCTGCATGGAAAACCCAGCCCGCCCAGAAAAACAGCAGCTCCAATAGCTCCTGGCATCCTTCGTGCTGATGAGACAGGCTCGGAGTGTGCTGGAGCTCTTTTAACTCTATGTGCACACCTTCTCTCTCATCATTTTGGGCTTTGCAAGCCTTTGAGGTCTGGGGTCTGGGATGTTTGCTGTAAATCTCCAAGTCCTGGCAGTGTCACAGCAGTGGGGTGGGACTTCTCCTTACCCTGAAAGTGCCTGGGACAGCAAGTCGAGCACAAGAACATCTTCAGCCCATGGAAGGCAAATTAATTTCCAGTTCCTGCAAGGAAGGAGCTTATCCAGCCAGGAATTAGCACTGCTTTTCCATCCTTGCTGCTGGTTTAAATGCTGCTCCATTTTTTATGATCATCTTGTAAAAGCAGAATGGAAGAAAGGAGGAAAAAAAAAAAACCCCCAAACACTAAAAAGCAAATAAATTCTCTTTCTCCAAAGCATCGGTGTGGAGATTGGAACTGAGTTCCCTCAATACTCTCTTCTTGAAATTATACCTTCTACCTAGAAGTAGGATCTACCTGGCGGTGTGAGCCAATTGCCCTGGATTTAGGAGGTTTGTGGTGTTCCTGTCTTCTGAGTCTATTCAAGGCATCGAGGGCAGAAGAGACTCGATGTCCCAGCTTTGGTAGCGCTTCTGTTGTGACACTGAGTGCTTTGTTTCACGGAGGGGTGACAGCGTGTGGTCTCCTTGTTACCAAAAAGCGATCATCTTATCAGCAAGGGAGGTGTGCAGGCTGGGAGGAGTCTGTCAGAGTGGCTGTGATTTCTCTCTGGGTGAGAGCTGCAAGAAGCTGGGTTTAGGCTGGGTCTGAGTTCTGGGAGGAAAGGGCAGTAGTAGCTCTGTGTTCCTGATCTAGAGGAAACAGCCCTGCTCATGGTTTTAAATCATTCCGGGGCTTTATTTTTCTGTGTCAGCACTGTCAGAGCCTATAATCCTCAAGAAAAAGAGGCCATCCTACCCTACCAAGAGAAGGACTTAAAGTGAGGAATCCCCTTCAGCAAGGATGTGACAAGCAGACTGACAATGTAAAAGAAAGGAAAAATATCCCGAGCCAATATGCATAAAATTAGGGCCTGATTATGATGCAGAATTAAAAATAAAACGCGTGGAGAATTCCCCTGGTAGAGGGAGCTGGTGGAGCAGCAGGATGGGCAGCACTTGGTGCCAACCATGCATTCTAACAGCAGTAATTGAGCAGGTAATGATTATGCATGCTTTATAAACACCCTCCATGGCTGAGGCAGACGGGCAAGGCTTGATGTAGCAGATAAGTGTTATTTCTGCAGACACTTTAAATAGCAGTCACTGCTCATATTCTCTTGTCCCTCTCCGATCCAGAAGTTGTGCATAATATATGAACATTCAGAGGAGATGCCAGGGAAGATGTCCTGGGCAGCTGGGAGGGATTAAAGATCCTGGAACATTACTTGCATCTGTTCTGAGCTGTGCTCGGGGTGTGCAGACAGAGTGTCCTGATGGGCTGAGGAGCTCTGATCGTGATCTGGCTTTCAGGTGTCCTGAAAAATTGAGCAAGAGACTTCCCTTGTGCTTCAGGTGGAGGTAGAGACTTCCTGCAGGGAGGACATGCTGGGAAAATGGCTTCTAAAACATGAGACTATCCTTACAGCAAAAAAAAAAAAAAATAAAAAGAAAATCAGAATTTCTTGTAAGCAGAAGAGATGGGAAGATGGGAATCTGTGGGTTTGCTTCCAGTTCCAGTGGTGACTCTGTCATCTCTTGGAATGAAAATTTTCACTGCTAAAATCCAATTCTGTAGTTCATTAACTTGTCTCATCCCAGCTCTAATCCCAGGAGGTGCTTTTAGCAAGTCCTTTTGGAGCCTTGCTTTCCCCAGCTGTAAAAAGGGAAATGTCTCATTATATAACGTAGTCTATGGTCTTCAGACAAAATGTGGAGTATTGGTAAATAATTTGATTGTGGTTTTTATCAGCCTGCCCTTTCCAAACAGCTTATAGCTGCTGTCTGTTTGCATTTGTATTTCATGTCACTGGGATGTAACTGTGCTCTGACAGAGCCAGCTCTTCCAGCATTCAGGGAAAGAAGAGTTTGAAATCTTAAGGAGCCACACAAGCCCTTGCTTGAATTCTTTATAAATTTTGTAGGAAATACACTCAACCATACTTCCTAAAAGAGGAAATGCTTGAGTCCTGTCTCCTGTGTTTAGAATAAACAGAATCCAGATAATTTAATCTAAAAGGAAAACGTCCTTTTGAGGATAAACAGCCTGAATAAAACATTTCTGAGCAAACCCATGGCCACGTCCCCCCCTTGCCCCACCCCTGCCAGCAGCAGTTGGGATCCTGCAGGATGCCAGGAGCAGCTGGCTGAGCAGGGGAATTGGCCTCGCCACAAACCACGCAGCAAATCCTCCTCAGGATACCCTGCTCTGCCTCCACCAACCGTGCTGGTGCCTCCAACCACCCTGAAAAATCCCTGAGGACCAAGCAGGACCCTGCCAGTGGGCACATCTTGTTTGGCTCGTTCTGTGTAAATGCCAAATGAGCCCCATTCCCTGGCAGACACTTTGGGTTTGTTTCTGGATGTTAATGAGGGCCAGATGGAGACTGGTGTAGTCTGGCCTGATGAACTGCTCCAATCTGCACTGTGGAGCCATTTGATTATTATTTTTTTTTTATCTCCTTCTCTACTAAGCAAAAATAATAAACGATTTCCAGTGTTATGGAGCTGTTGCTGCTTTTTGCTGAGCTTGCTGGGCTGGAGGAGGGTAAATCAGGCTTGAAACAGGGGAAAAAATCAGACAGGAGGCAGTCTGGGAGGGTGATTCCAGGCTTGAAACAGGGAAAAGAGGGATGTGTGTGTACTCCTGTCACTCCAGATGCAGCAAGGAGAGAAAATGGGCACGTTAATTAGCGCAAGATTCACACATGAACGCTGTGTCCTGCACGGAGTGGCAGCTGTCATCAGCGAGTGTTGCAGGATAACAGGGACAATGAGGCTTGGGATACACACTCGGCCTGTTCGCTTGTTCCCAGTTATTTAAATACTGTTATTTAAATACCCTATTACTTTGTTTCCAGTTATTTAAATTCCCCGCTTAGCCTGTTAGCTTGTTTCTACTGTTTCAATATACCCACTTAACCCGTTATTTTGTTTCCTGTTATTAACAGCAGCTGGTTTGACAGAAAGAACACAGCAATAGGGTCAAAAAAATTTTTTTAAAAGGACTTTTCCTTAGCCAGCTTTTCCCCCATCAGCAAGAGCTAACACACTCATTTAGCCAGACTTCTTCCCGTGGCCCACAGGGTTGTCTCAGTTATTCCTGCCCCCGATCCAGTGCTGGGAGCTGCCACAATTGCATCAGGCTCTGATGGACGCCTTGGATACTCGCTGGTCACCCTAAGCAGTGTTTCACTTCTCTTGCATGGATTCAGCCAGTGAGTCACGGAAATAAGGAGCTGGGAACTCCAGGACCAGGGGAGACTAAAATCTAAAGGATTGTTTCACTCCAGAATGGTCCAGTATCAGGTGGAAGTGGAAGGAAAGCCACATCGCATGGTTATATGGACAACTTATTGCTGAATATGAGGGAAAAAAGCATGTATTTATGTTCTTGTAGAAATAGATCTCATTTAACTTGCCACTGAACCTTCTAAATCAGCTCAATAAACAGAAATGTCTTTCTGAGCAGAAGTCAAGCACTTTGCTTTCCAGTAGTTGGGTGTTCCATTTCTTAATGTAATTTCCTTAATTCCTGAGGAAAATGGGTCCGGTTCTGCCTTTGCTGGTGCAGCAATGGGTGCTTAACCTCCTACCTTCTGCCCAGTGCCACTAAAGAAGCCAGTTTGGGAAATACTCTCTGCCCTGTAGGTCTAGATCCCTCCAGAAAGAAAAGCTGGGAGTTTTGTTTAAAAGACTGCAAAGTCAAATTTTGCTTCTGCTGTTACTGGGTTGGTGGGCAAGGAAAATGTGCCAGGTTTTGCTGGTATTGCTGGTACTGTTTTATTACAAACCCACTGCGGGTGCAAGTCTGTCTCCTGATGGATTTGAAGTACTGTGTACTCGGAATAAAAATTGGGATGTTGTTTAGCCCATACTCATCCTTGGCGTGAGGTATCCGGCTTGCCATGGGAAAAAGGGCACCAAACCATGGAGGAAACTCGAGCTTACTGAGATTTTTAATGTTTCATGGGTAATATCTGAGTATAAATAAAAAGCATGGACGCTGGCTGAGTTTATAAAACTGAACTACTGAATTTGAGTGATCCGACGAGTTGGCTGTAAGAGGGAAAAGAGGTTTTCTCAGAGTGATGCAGGAGCTCAACAGAAATAGGCTGGGGAACCCGTTGAGGGGTTTAAGCTTTGCCTTTGTGGAGAGCTTCAAGCAGCCTGGGGTGAAGAGCCGGCCTTCCACATCCCCCTGCAGCCCCCCAGCCATGCTCCCTGTCTCTGGCTGGTTCAGGACAGAAGAAATGTGTAAATAATTGGAACGTGGTGCTTTGTTTAGGAGCTTGTGCCTGGAGAGCCTTTGCTTAGTCTGGGTCTGCAGGTCCCTGCAGCAAAGCCCGGGCACAGGCTGCTCTCAGCTTGTTAAACAAGGCAGCTGAGCTGGGTTTAGCTCAAGGAATGTGAACTCTGGGAGGCTGGAGGTGACTCCGGGCTGTGCCTGCTGTCAGACACACACAGCTCTGTCAGAATGTGCTGTCTGGCACCTCTTGTTGTACCTGCTCACCTTTTAGAGCCAGGATTTTCAGAGAAGCACCGGCGTGTCCAGGTGACACAAGGGTGCGATACACTTGGCCCAGACGGAGAGGCAGAGTGCTGTGATAATCCCCCCTCTTTTCAGGGAATCTAAACTCATTGAGTCATGGAAATTCCACCCTCAGTTCTTAATGAGCCCTGGATCTTAACAGCATCTGACAAGTGGGGCTGGTTCATGCTCAACCTCGCCGTGCCTGGCTGGAGCTGGGATCAGGACAACCCCTGCTGCCTCTGCAGAGCCCTCTGAGAGCCGTTCCCTAATCGTGCAAACAGGAGGGTCTTTGCGGTCTGCAAGTCGGACCTTGACAAATGCAGGATGGGAATTGATTTTCAAGGAATTCTCAGGGAGTTTGTCACCGAACCAGTGACAGGCAGGGCTATTTCTCAGGAAAAGATGCTGACGGAACAGCAAGCTGTCAAACTGCAAACATCACAGTGATGTTCTGTGGTCTCTGCTGCACTGAAAATTGCTGAAACTCCACCAAAACTCATCCATTCTGCTTTGAAAGTCTCTCAATAAATGGTGCATTTCATTTTTGCAGTTTTGTTGTTGGTTGAGACTTAAAGTGGTCACGTTGGTGGAACTATGCACTTAAAAAGGTCCCATCGAATTGTTATGGGCTTAAAATCTGTGTTCTGAGATAAAATTGCATCACGCTTTACCATTAAGGGCAAGTGGAGGTACACAAATGTGTTTCAATGAGTGGAACAAGTTTTTAGGGTCTTTTCTTAGACCCTGAAAAAGACATGAAAGTGTCTGACTTACTTTCCTGGTTTCCTTTAGTTTGTCTGTTCAAATATCTTTTGTCATCCATCTAAGTTTCACGTTAGAATAGAGGCCTGACTTCTCCTCAATCTTATAATTTGTCCTAAACAAGGCTGCTTTTGTTCACCCCAGGGAGTCTGAGGCTTTGTCAACCTCTCCAGCTATTTAAAATAACATTTAACAAACAAACAGAAGTTCATGAAAACATAAAGCCAGAGGAATTTGAATCCAAGCACAGGCTTGGATTCAAACAGAAGTTCATGAAAACATAAAGCCAGAGGAATTTGAATCCAAGCACAGGCTTGGATGGATGGCATTTGAATGGATTTGAAGTTTTAAGGAGCCAGTATCCCTGTTTCAGTGCAACAAAACCTTCAGGTGTTTGGTTTTTTCCCCAGCCAGTTGATAACCTAAAGATTTCAAGTCCTCCTTTATGAGTTTTTTTTCACCAGTCCCACCTTTCCTGTTACCTCTTTTTGCACACAAATTTTAAGGTGCCTGAAATCACAACCTTGTTATTCTCTATGCAGCATCTAAACAAAAAACCTCCTTGTCTAAGGGCTGAACCCAACGTGAGTAACATCAAGCCACATCTCTACCTGGCATCTTAAATTAGCAAAATTGTGTAGTCAGAAAAAAGAAATAAAAGAGAATTTTTACTAAGTAGTCATTTGGCCCTAAACATGAAAGTCTGAATGTTCTATTTCTCAATGCCTTGGCCTTTGGAATAGATTCCCCATATCTTTACAAAATCAGGGAGGCACTGGGCTCCTGCTTGTTTGTCACATTTATTCTGAATTGTTTATTTATTTGGTCTTAAAAGTTCTTTGGGGGAATCTCTTATCAGCTCTAAAATGTGGCTGCACTAGTAAATAGGAAGCTGTGACATTAAAAGTAATTGACATTAAAATGTTGTGACATTAAAATTAATCATGTTTGATGGATGGTAGAGACTGAATCCACAAGGCTCCCGGGTTCATGTTCTAGCAAGCTTTGACATTCACTCTCCCCCTCAGTTCCTGCAGCACTTACGTAACTGCTTTCCCCACCACTGGTCCCGAAATTGAGAGGTCCTGCGGGGAGGGGTGGCTGGTCTGGGAAGGAGAAGGGCTTTTCTTGGAATTCTCCTCTTGGCTGCATGGGGAAAGAGCTGTTTTATTCTCCATCCAGTAAATGATCATCAGATATTCACAGTTGGCACAGAAGGGATCACTTTGGTTTCCCAATCAGCACCATAAGGTGAGGATGAAGGGAATCACTGGGATGTTGGAGCAGAGCTGGTGGAGTTGGTGTGGAGCCTTTGTTCCCTGTGCTGTGACAACTCCAGGCAGGAAAAGCCTTCCAAAAACCAAACCAAACCAAACCCTCTTGGCTCAACATCCCCAGTGATAGTGCTTGTTGCCATTTTTAGTAATAATGGGAAAAGATTGGGTTTCTGTAACAATGGTGCCAGGTTCGGAAGGGAACACTCTCAGCTGCCAGCTCAGCTCACGTGGCGCCAGCACCAAGTGAAAAAAACCTGAAGGTTTTTCTCTCCAGGGCCTGGAGTTTCTCAGAGCTGGGGGGGCTGTGGTAGAACCTGACACCTGGATTTTGCAGCCAGGAATGTGGTGAGTGCCAGGAAAAGCCCATGGCTGGGCGCTATTGCCACACTTTCTGAGGGCAGGGCTGTGTGAAATCCCAGCTGCCTCCTCCTCCCAAAGCAGGGAGAGCTTACCCAGAGCTCACCTGGAGCTGCTCCCTCCAGGCAAGGAGCCACAGGGAGAGAGATGCAGCACTTCTTGCTCCCAGCACAACATTTTCCAGCTTCCTTTTTTAGCCATGTGGAGCTGGAGGGGCCTCAGAAAAACGAACCCATGCTTTGGGCAAGAAGCCAGTTACCTCCTCACAGCCTGAGCTCGGGGCTGGCTTCGCTCGCTGTCCTATTTGGAAACAAGAAGTAATGAGCTGATTTGGGGGTTTTTTCCCTTCCCACCGTGGCCTGTGCAAGGTGCCAGTCTCTGGAAGTCACCACAGTGGGTGTGCAGCCTTTTCTCCATGGGCTCCAAGTGGCACCTTTCATGAGACTCCAGCGAATTGAATTTTTTTTTAAGAAGCAAAAAGACTGTGCCATAAATTGAGCTGGAATTAAAGCTTGGCCTCATGATTAGGGGATTGAGAAATGCCTTCTGCAACCAGCCAGGGGAGAGGTTTCCTTTGGATGGTCCTCGTGAGCTGTAGATTTATTCCCAACTGTGCCACTCAGTCTTGTTGCAACCCCAGTTATCCACTCTGCTTCCAACATCTGGTTTTACCCTTTCAAACTGCAAACAGTGAGCGTTGGGAGCTTCAGTGATGGGCTGTGAGGAGAACACTGACTTTTTAGCAGGGGGGAATTGTGATTTTTGTCCTTTTTTATTGCCCACTGTGCACAGGCTGCACTGTGGGAAGGTCATGTTAAAGATGCCTTTGTTTATGCAAGAAAAAAAAAAAAGTTAATTGGCTGCCAGTGGCTGAAATAAGGTTTACAAACAAAAATAAGTGACACTACTGAGTACATTATTTCCTTTTCTGTGCACTTTTCTGTTTCTCTCTGGTGTTATCCAAGTCCCTGAGAGAGGCTGAGAAACACAGACTATCCTGAGGGGAAAGGAGCCATCAGGATCATCAAACCCAGCTCCTGGCCCTGCACAGGACACCCCAACAACCCCACCCTGTGCCTGAGAGATTATCCCCAATTCCTGGACTTACAAAGCACAAACAAGTTTAGAGTTGAGCTCTTTTTACACCGTGCTTTTATCTGGTCTTTTTTCACCCTGAAAACGCCTTTTTAAAGCAGGGGGGTGAAGCTGTGTCAGCTCCTATTACAGAAAATGGGTTTTCCTAGAGAAGTGAAGCCAGCAAAAACCCATGAGTACTGCAGAGAGCAGCCAAATATTTTGGTGGCTCCTTGTGGCAATTCTGGCTCGAGAACATGGGGAATTTTTGAAGCCAGAATGAACCCATCGGAACGCTAAATTGCAATAATACAAATTCCTTGCAGGAAAGCAGATTTTGTGGCTCTTGCAGACGCAAACCTGGGGTTGTTTGCATTTCTGGGATCACAACAGGGAATGGAGCCAAAGGAAGCAAACTGGAGTGTTTGGGCTCCCCACTTCTTGCTTCAGTTCTCCAAATTAGAGCTTTGTTGAATAATATCAAATACTCTGCTAAGGTAAAACCTTAATATTTGCTATGTCCCTTTTTGTGCTACTTTCTGTGATTTATTGACATCTGTTTTTCTGGCACCTTGAAATTTTCAGCGCTGCCCAGACAAATATTGGGGATACCCAAATGTTTCATGGATATATTTTTATTTGCAAACTCAGGCAACCAAGAAACAATATCAGGTGATGTATGCGAGCAGTTAAAATAACTGGTTTACTTTTCTCTCTACGTGACGGAAAAAAGCTGGTACTGGAGTGAAAGTGGAGACCTGCTCCCAGATACTGTCGGCACAAAAAGAGGCTGAATTCATCAAATCCTGAGCTCAGCCGTCCCACAGACCACCCTTGCTGGGGGAGCCGGGGTTTGCTGTGGATGTGGTTGCCAGACATCCTCATGGAGTTAATCAGGATGGCCAACCCCAGCTCCCTGATGCAGCGGCTGCCTGGGGTGTCACGGTGCCTGGAACCAACTGTGCCACTCCAGGAACTTCTCTGTAGCGGGAAAAGAGCTTCCTGTGCTTTTCTGGGGGCAGTCTCGGAGTTGCAGGGAAGCAGGAAAGCTCAAGGCTTGGGGAGGGGGACTTGAGTCCCGTGGATCTGTCTCTGACCTGCTGTGAGACTCGGAGCTTGTCACAGAATGGTTAAAATTGAAAGGGATTTTGGGAGGTGTCTGGCTCAAAGCAGGGTCAGTTTTCAGCAGGAATTCAGCCAGTGCAGTTTTGAATAGTCCCAAGGATCCTGATTCCACAACTCATGAGCCCCTTTTCCAGTGGTTGACTGTTCTAATTGTGAATTTTTTTCCTAAAATCTGACTGGCATTCCCCTTTGTAGGACCTGTCTCTCATCCAGCTGTGCACCTCTGAGAAGTCTGGCTCTGATTCCTTTAATTTTCTTGTTCCCTCTGTGGGTTTTACGTCTTCTCCCCCTGAGGCATTGCAGGTTTTGTTACACAGATTGGAAAGGACAGAAGTGAGATCAGAGAAGCTGCGGCTTGTCCAGGAAACACAGCTTGTGCACCAGGGCTTGAGGTCCTCTTTTAGCCTGAGCTCTCCCCCAGGGAAACACTGCCCAATTTTGGGATCCCCAGTGTGAGATAAATATCCTGGAATGGGTCCTGCGAAGGGCCACAAAGGTGATTTGGAGCAGGGCATGGGATTAGGTTGTCCTAACCTGTGGTTCTAAAGCACTTCCGATAAAACTGGGATATCAGGAGCTTGTAGGAGGTGCTGCAGGAATTTTGTTGTCCTCAAAAAGTGGCTCTGAAAGATGATGCGCACGTCTCGACCACAACAAAACCCAAAATAGCTGTTCACAGGCTGGGAATAGTGTAGTAGAGTTTAATTTTTGTTCTCAACTGTTTTCTCCAATGGTTTCCAATATTGGTTCAGCATCAGCTTCATGATAAGGCTGTTGATAAGAACACGTCTTGATGTTAAGGAATTCAGCTGGCCGAGCTGTGGAGAGGACCTCAGTCTGAGTAAAGACACAGGAAAAGTTCAGTGATGGTTTCAAGCTGCTCGGACTTGAGAGCTGGGCTGAAAAGGAGGGAGGAGATCCAGCCCCAGCGCTGGAGCTGGTCGTGTGTGCCCCCCACTCCTCCTGGGCTCAGTTCTGTACACTTCACCTGACCTTTACAGTGTGTTTCCTGATAAGATGCCTGCCCTTTTCACATCCAATTAGCAGACTGGTTGCCTGAATCCCGTTTTCACCCTCCTCCTCCCCTCCAAACCCCTCTTCCTGCTCAGCATCCTGGAAACTCCGTGCTTGCTCACCAGGGCTCCGTGACGCGCTGTAGCTCTCAGTCAGGGCTTTTTTTCTGCTCTCAGAAGGCTGATACCCAATTCCTGTCCTTTCAAAGGGCTCTGCCTCTCCAGCCTCACTCGGGGCATCCCCCTCTCCAGGGAGGGCCGTGTGCCAGAGATCTGGGTTGCTCTTTTTGAGCAAAGGTCACAGGAATATTTGGCAGGCGCGACGCTCCCATCTTCTCGCTCGGGGGTGCCCCCCAGCCATGGCCCTGGGCTCTTACAGATCTGGTGGCTCTGCAGAACCCTTGGTATTTGCAAACACACAAAATCCGTGTAACATTTCAGCTGCTGGCAGTGGCGGGCAGGGAGGAACATCTGCTTCCCTCCGACCTCATCGCCGTTGCAGGGAGCAGTGGGATATGACCATGAGGAGCCAGCTCAGTGTGGTTCAGCTCGGACAGGTTGAGCTCTCAGGCTCTGGGATCTCACCCTTCTCTGTCCCCCCCAGCGGTTTGCAGGTTTTATTTCACCTCAAGGAACGCTGAAGCTTTGTTTTGGTCTTCCCACCCGCTTTCTTTGAAAGCCTGTTCAAGTTGGGCTCGAAAAGTCGCACTTGGAGCATGTTTCTGAGGGAAGGGAAATGGAGCTGCTTTCTGGTTTAGTTCTTATGCCTCTTCCAGGTGACTGAATTCATGCTTTGAACTTTTAAAGATTGGGATTTTGATACATCGAAAAAGAAACAGCACAGGTTTATGAGTAAAAAACCAGTTGAAAAACAAATACATAGAATGTTCCAGATGTTTTTAAATGTTCCAAAATTTTGGCAGAAGCAAATAAAAAATTAATATTTCTTCTTTTTTTATGCCGTTTCTTAGGGTGCAGCAGTGCTGCTGCACTTTACCAACTTCGTTGTGTACAGCCATGTCCTTTTTAGGTTTGTAGGCTGTTGTCGAGTGGAATGGATCCAGAAGTTGGAATTTGGCCCTTAGCTCACGTGCTGCAGTCCTGGGGGGAGCAAAATCCTCTTCAGGCTTTGGTCTCTGGCTATTGTCCCTGCATGAGAACACCTTGGGCCACTGAAAATAAATATAAATATATGCAGGAATCTATCACGCTTTGTGTAAAATAACATTTCCTTGTTTCCTGTGTCGGACTTTTCAGTCCTTCCCTGATTTTCAGGATCACTTGCAGCAGCTGTGCAGTGCTGTCAGTTAAAAGAGCTGCTGTGCTCCCCTTTGGAAAGGGAGAGTTCTTTCCAAATTGTGCTTTGTTTTGTTTTAAAGTCAATTCAAGTTCTCAGGAGTCCAGCGGTCAGTCCAGTCCTTGGCTTGGAAATGTTGCTGGGAAGAAGTTTGGGATCATTTTGAGCTCAGGGCCTCCCCAAATGCAAGGTGAGGCTGTGCAGTACAGTGTGAACTCACACAGAGCTGCAGTGAATTCCCCGTGTGACTCCATCTTCCTAAAATGCACTCGGGTGTCTCTTCCAGCATTTCCAGTGGGGTCTGGATTCCTCAGTAATCCCCACTTGCTCAGCTGGCAGTGCTGATTCAGAAAGGGCTCTGAGCCCTCAGTGCAACGTCCAGATGCTGCAAATCCTGGTAGCAGTGGAAAAAGTGAGAGGAAAGATGTTCTCAGAGCCAGCTTGCAGCTGATTTTTGGGTGTGCCAAACTCCAGGGAAGGTGCAGGGGATAAGGATTGAAAACTTGTTCCTCTATTTCGTTCCATCTGGTGCACGCCAGAGCCAGTGAAAGATGAGGATTAAAGAAGGAGGTTTCTTTAATGTTCTTACCTCTGGATTAATATGAAGTCATTGATCCTGACTACAATAGAACTGAAGGGAAAGAGGCTGCAAAGAGTGGACTGACAGTGTGTGACTGTAACTGTTCTGGAGTTTAGCTGCTGTGCTCAGACCTTGCAGATTGTACCCCGGACACATCTCTGAAGTGCTGCAGAGTTTAAAGTCTCTTTTACAAGACTTCTGGGGGTGCTGGGGAGGAGCTGCTGCTGTTCTTTTTCTGCCTTAGGGCAGCTGTGGCCAAGGGTTTGAGACTGAGTGGAGATGAAAAGTGACAGAGTGCTAATACATTAGGCATTCATTTTGTATCATATTAGTGGTGCTTGTAGTGGATAAGTGAGATGTCACAGCCTGTTATGTGCAATTATGAGTCCACAACTGAACATCTCAAGGAGGTAACAGGGATGTGCTGAGCAGGGAGTGAAGGCTGTGCCTTAAAACTCCATCCAACTCTGCTGGAAATGAGATCTGAGGGAGAGCTGCAGGGGGGATGAAGTTCTCCTGTGAATACCTTGAGTTTCTTGGTACCTTTTTTCTGGGCAAGTTTAAAGCTGAATTCTCATGATACAAAGCAGCAGAAAACCACAGCTTTCTGATTAAAATCTTACACCTTGATGCAAAGGGATAAAAAGAGGAGAGGGAATCCTCAGCACAACTGTTTTATTGAGAATCCTTGTCAATCTCCCAAGACTCTTCCAATCTCCCCAGTTTTCAGAGGTGGCTGATGCAACCTACTCCTTGGGCTTCAGAATTGACGAGGAAAGATCTGATGGACAAATACTGTTTTGAAAACAGTTTTGTGGCTGTCTCTTCTGGTTTGCATTCTGGATTCTGCTCGGTGTCTGCCTTGGGCACATAACTTCATTTCTGTGTGCCTTCATTTGCGTGTCCCTGAACTGACAGCAGCAAGAGATTCCCTGGGAGATTGAGGCCTAAGAATATTCCTCAGACAAAAGAAATCCTAGAAATTATTACTGAAACCATCTTCCTCCTCTTAATTTTTTGAAACTGGGCAAAAGGAGTGAAATTCCTGATGTTTAGGGATGGAATTTTAGTTTTCTTGCTTTCAAAGCTTTAAGGGACACAAAGCAGCCCAGAGATGCTTATAGGAAAAGGGAATATCAGCCAGCCATCCCTCCAGGAATCTGAGATGTGCTCTGACAAACTCCCAGCTTGAAACCATCGGCTGCATCACTGAACAGCTTGGCTGAGCTGTGGTCCAGGAGACACCTGGACCAATTCACTGATAAAACTGCTGGGACCAAAGGCAGAGGGATTTCACACATTGCTCTGCACAAACACCCCGTGAACCATGAAATTGGAAGATGCAGTTCTGGTGCCTTGTTTTCTGGTCTGGAGTCTCCAGGGATGTAAACCCAGAATCTCCTACTTTCACTTGACTTTTAAAGTGCAACGAGAGAAAGGAAAGTTACAGGAGCTGCTGGCTGCCTGGGAAGCTACTCAGCTAGTGAAATGCTCCAATGTTTTGGGGTTTTTTTTTTCAATATTCCCAAGCCTCTTTAGACTTTGGATTCAGTGTGGGTCGGTGCTGAAAGTTAACTTTGGCGTTTTCAGGGACAGAATGTTGCCTCTTGATTGTAGGAATGTTTAGGCAAGATTTTTAGTAGCATGTGCACACCGGGTACTGCAGGATCAATCTTTTCCCTGTCTCCACTGCACTAAGGAATCCTTGAGTTTTCCCTGAGGAATATTGCACCCTGGCTGCTGGGGACGGGTGGCCCATCTCATTCAGACCTCATTTAAGTCACACGTTGTGTGCACTGATGCTGTGCTGGTACCAGCCATCCCTCATCCCTTCCTCGGCTGATCCAAGCCTGCCCAGGGAAGGATTGATGGCAAGCTGTTGATATTTCTGCAGGTGAAGTACCACCAGCCCAATTCCTGCCCCCTCCTGCTTGGTTGCTAAAAATCAGAGGTTTTGCTTTGTGAAATGTGGGTTTTTCTGTTCTCCCCGGGCCTTCCTCTCTCCTCTGCAGTTTCAATTCCAAACACTTCACGTCACAACTTGGAAACTCGGCAACATGCAGGACTCTTCCCCTTTGCTTTCTGTTTTAACAGCCTCCCCAAGCCTCAGCACATGTGGTTCCAATTCCAGAGGCTCTGCAGTGCAGCGTGGATTGGGATGGGGCTGGGCTGACCTCCCCCTTTCACCACAGCCTGTTCCGGGGAGGGGGAGCTGACCCTTATCTCACATTTTTCGTAGTTGAGATGCTTTTGCTTCACAACCAAATTCCTGCAATCAAAGGCAGGCGGAGGGGAGCCGGCTGCAGGCAGCGTGCTGGGGCCAGGGCTTGGCCACTTGGAGCACTGGAGCTCTTGGGAGAAGGCGACCTTTGGCCCCTGTGCCTGTGGCAGCCAAGGAACACAGAGAGCAGATGTCCCAGGGCACAGCCTTGGCTGGTTAATTATCCTCAGGAGACTCCGGCCGCCTCCAGCCTCCCCTCCCTCGCGCAAAGAATGCAGAAGAGCTGTCTGTAAGAAGACACCAGTGGATATTTATTTTGGCCTGAAATGCTGTCAGGGTAACTATTAGAGCTGGTGTGGTCTGAGCATGAGTGGGGGTGTCGACCTTTCTGGGTTGTCCTCATGGCTCCGGGATAAACCAGCACAGCTCTGCGCTGTCCTGCTTTAGAAACTGGGGAAGGGAGTCCAAGGGGAGGTAAAAGCCTTAATGTGCCTGTGCCTGTGAGCAGCACCAGTGCGGGGGAAAGACGTTTGGGTTCTCAGGAGTTGAATTTTAGGGCCCACTGAGCCTTAAATCCTTGACTGTGGAACTCATCTGTGGTGTCTTCAGCCCGTCACTGGTTTAACTTCCAAGTCACGCAAGCGGCTCTGCAAGTTTCACTCCAGATGTAATTCTTTGGCCATAAAAGTAGCTGTCAGCCTCCTGCTTCAGCATGCAAAATTCTCAATCTGCTGATTGCAAAACGCTCAGGTTTTTCTCGTTAGCACTGTATGGGGGGGCAGGCTCTTGCTTTTTCATAAAGAAACTTCAGCAAATCATTTCCTACAAGACTCCAGCCAGATCAGACTCTAACAGATGTGAAATGTCTTAAATTCCTGGCAGGCAGGAGCGGTTCAGAGCTGCAACATGGCAGGCTGTCCTGGCCTTTTTGTTTTTAACTCTCAAACATACTATTCCTGTATATACCTAATTTAGACATATTCTCTTTTCAGACACTTTGATTTTAGCACAAGAACAGTGAGGCAAAAGTGCAGGATTATTCAGCTGAAGGGACACTCTGTGCATATTTACTCTCTCTGGGCTAATTTAAGCTTTAAGCAGGGAATTCTTGCTTATTTGGACTATTTTTACTAAAATGAAGTACTTAAGCATTTCAGCCTGCAGCTCTGGCCGACACCAGCCATAAGATGGGATTCCTGGATGCACTGAGCCAGGATTTTGAGGAGAGTGCGTGACTCAGGACCACAGGGCCAAAACTCCCTTCTCAGAAGGATCCCGTTCTCAGTCAGTGGAGTCACACAGATGTGAGGACGACTTTTTAAGAGTATCCCACAGAATGATGCACTTGAGAACTTGTCTGTAGGGGACTGTTCTGGTTTCAGGGAGGATGTGATGTGCCCTGACACCAGTGGTTGTTCACTGCTCCTGTCACACTTTCACCCAGGAAACATTTTGATCTTAATGAACAAAAGCAGACAGAGCACCTATCACAGGTGAGACGGGAATTGTTCAGACAGTGCACAAACTCTCTGTGTGGATACCGCTGGAATTCCTGCTTTTTGCTGGTGCATGGAAGAAAGTTTTCCTCAGCAGCAGATTTCAGTCACTTCCTGAGTCACTTCCCCCTGTCAGGACACGACGTCTGGAATTGCAGGAAAATTACAGGTTGCATTTCTACTCCTCCCTGGACATCAGTGTCTTGGAATGGTCTTTTGCAAATGTCATCTTTGCTAAAAAGCCAAAATAAATTATAAAAAGCGTTGCTGAAGAAAAAAACTTCACAGGTATTCCTGAAGGAGCTGAAATTCTTGAAGATCCATTTTGGGTATCCACACCTTAAGTGAGCTTGGTGTAGGTGTGGTTTGGGCATTGTTTGCAAAGGATTATTATGCATTTCTTGTCTCTTGATTCTCTGAGCCTTTTCTAGGTTGTTCCTCCTAATTCCAGCAGTTAAGAGACACAGCACAACTTATTACTTTTTAAAAAGTATAATCTATTTTTAGCATTGCTCCCTAATTCAAACCTTCTGAACCTAATGAAAGATTTAAATCCGGAGGCTCTTTAGCTTTTAGGACGTGAATTTGCCTACAAATAAAAACGTCAGTGAAACATTTATTTGCCCTTTGATTCTGCTTGTCTGTTAATGTATATTTGATGTTGGTGTATGTGTGTGTTTGAGCACATAAATATAATTGCAATGGGTGTGGAAATACACCGAGCTTCAGGACTGCATGCACATGAAAATGGGTGATCCTGGTGAGGATTCAGGCAGGAAAAAAATGCTTTGGATGGACATCATTTGTGAGAAGGCCAAATACACCGTCTCAGCTCACTCAGCATTTGCTTGCTGTGTGCACAGGACGTGGCTCCTTCCCTCTACACCCATTCCAAGGGGCTGATTCCGAGGAAATTCAAACCCTCTCATAATACACCATTGAAACGAGTCATCCTTAAAACGCTGAAATGAACTCTGAGAAATCCTTCACGACTGCCATCTTCGCACGAGGCTGTCGTCCAGATTATTTTTTGCCACTTTCAAATCTGTCTTGCGTGCAAGGCAGAAGGGTCTGAGGGGGCTAAAAACCCCTCTGTGAGTCCTTCCCCTGCTCGAGCTGTGTGGGCACTGCCTGTGCTGGCCCTGGGCTTGTTTAAAGCCTTTGTTGCTGCGTTCCTTGGGGATTTGAACACCGGGAAGGGATGAGACAATCGCTGTCGCTTGTCTGCAGGGTGTTATTGTCCCTGAACAAAAGAGGGGACAGTCACACAGGGCAGTGCTCTCCTCCCCAGGCGCTCCTGTGCTGGGGCATCCAGCCTGGCGCTGCACCCAAGGCGCTTTTTTAGGCAAATGCTTCCAAAAGCATTAAAAAAAAAAAAAAAAAGTTGGAATAAGCAGGAAAAACAATCCCACCTCCTTCTGAAGTCACGGGACAGGAGCTGAGTAAACCCCGAAGCAGCGATTCCCGAATTCTCTTCGCAGCACAAAGGGCTGCCCACAGGATGTGGAAGGGGACGGGGGTTTTTTGGGTGAGAACCGCGGAGCCTGCATTTATGTGGCATTACTTTGGGATCCCAGTTCTGGGAAAATCATGCCTTGTCTCATCTGCTGTGTGCTGGATCCAGCCCTTGAGGCCACGCTGGCTCTGCCCTGGCGGGAGCTTTGTAAGGGGAAGGTTTGGAAAGGGCTCGCAGGGATAAATCCCTTTGCAATGGAAGGGCTTGGCAATCCCAGTGCTGCTGGAAGGGGCTGGCCAGGAGCAGACACTCCTCCAGCAGGCACTGAAATGAAATTTAAACTGGGGAGAGGGGGAAATGGTTAAAAGCACCTCATTTATTTGACCTGTTCTTGCAAGGTCTCACCTCCACAAATGCAGACAGCTTCAGGGAATGTTTATTCTTCTTTGGATAATAAAACACTTTTATTAAACTAGAAGGGACCTGCATCTGTTTCTAGCTCCTTTTTCTTGGAGGCATATACCATAAATTCCAGCACACAGCTAAACATAAATTAGCATGTCATCTGTTTGCTGCAGCAAGACCCTACCCAAGTTACGGAAAACATGAGATTTGTTCATGTGGGGCTCTCTTTGGATTTTCCGTGGGTAATTTCTGTAACTGGCACCCGTGTTGGGTGGTTCTATGAAACTGTTTTGAGCTTCTTTTCGACCACACACACAGAGGTGACTGGAAGGAAAAAAAGTGAGGGTCTTGGCTGGAGCATCTGCAAAACTGAAACTCCTTTGGGAGCTTGTGGGCATTGTGAAAGCATTAATGAAGATTAAAGAGACAAATTGGAGGGTTTTTTATAAGAATTTTTTTCTAATAATATTGTGGAAAGGTTTGCATGGTGTGTGAGTGTGGTTATTGGTTCAGTGGTGAATCAGACCCAAATTATTTCTGATTGCAGGCACCTTTGAAAAAACAAAGGGCGCTTTAGGAATTTGTCACTATTCCACTGGATGTTTCCCTGGTCTTTCTCCCCATTTGGATGTTGAGTTTATAGGCACAGGGCTCCTCCTCAAATCCAGAAATACCAGACTGAGGCGCGAACTCTCCTAAAACCAGAAGAGAATGAAAACTCTTTGCCCCAATCTCGCAAAAGGTGATTTATAATTTTACATGAAAAGCCTCGGTTGTGCGCAAACCCTCAGCGCTCCACAGGGCTTCGAAAATGTTGCAAACGTCGTGTGAATGGTCCCTGTTGTGGCGCTTTAATTAAGGGTATTGATCAGTGATGTCGGCGTTAATGAGGGCAGCCCGCAGCAGCGTGGGCTCCAGGGAAAAGCTGGATTCGTCCCGGGCAGGATGTCTAATTGTATTTGGCAGATGGGGCTTTGAGACCAGTGAATCCAGTGATAAACTGGATTACTTTTCCCTTTAAAGAAAGCAGCTAATGTGGCTGAGAAGGAGCTTTCACTGCCAGCGATTCATGCGGGGATCACTGCAGGGGAGGAGGGATGAAGCTTTTGCAAGGCTCCACCCGTCCTAAAATTCTGCGTGTTTTATGCAGGTGCACACACAAAGCAGATGATGCCTTTTGGTAAAGCGTTTGGGAAGGATAAATTAAATATCAGGAGCTCAGGGGTGGTCGTGGTAACTCAGAATGGGAGCAGGAATAGAAGGAATTTTCTAAAAGCAGAGTTGGTCCTGAAAAAAAACCCAGAAAAAGATGAGGGATTGTCAGGTTGGATGGAACTTTTTCAGTCTGTTTTTCACCTGAAGGTTCAGGATCCACTGTTTAAATAGTATAAAAGTATATAAATAGTATATAATAGTATAAAAAGTGTAGGAAAACCTTCAGCCTGTGTAACTGGAACGTCTCATGTTCCTGCTCTGTCATCCCGGGATTGTGTGTTCAGTCACACACATGTGACTTCCTAGTGCTGCAAACTTTCCCAATTTTCATCAGTTTCGCAATATTTGGCCCAAGAAGCAAAATATTTCATCTCACTTCATTTACGGGGGGGAAAAAAAATGGTTTTAGGGTTTTTGCCTTGAACAGCAAAACTGAAGAACAACCCAAGTGCCCTCTGAAGATTCATACCCCAAAGGCAAAGTGGCATCGGTGCCCCAAAAAGCCCCAGGGAAATTTGGTTGGAAAATTTTTGATTTTGACCTGGGGGATCCCTGACCCCAAGGCCTGTAACTTTCTACACCTCTGAGGTTTTGGGTCACTTCTAATGGAGTTTGAACTTAGCACAGGGAGTTCGCGTTCAGAAGTTGGAGATGGGCAAAGCCAAGGATTGATCCCTGATTTTTGTTCAGTTTTAGCACGGACGCAGTGTAGAAACCCGAACAGACAGTGCCTAAGGCAGTGCTGGCTGAACATCGTATTCTTCTGTGCTGCATCATCTCCTGGGCCAGGTTTTAGGGCGTTAACACACGTTTTGGGGGATTTTGTCTAACATTCCAAGGGCTCTGCTTCCCTCTAGTGGGTCCGCTTGGCACTTTCCTTTTTCTTTCCTTTTTAAATCCTGACAAATCGTTTTTGACAATTTTTTTTGACATTGCTATTGAAAGACACTTCCCTATCCTACTTGTGCCACGCTTTCATTAAGTTTAACCCTCTTCTTCCCAGGCTGATTTCTTATTTCCCGTGCTGAAATACAGGAATATCATTCAGTGCTAGGGAAGAGACTCTTTTTCTGACAAAGAGAAGCCTTTGTCAGACGGACACAGGGATAAAGTGAGGGTTTTCTGGGTGGAAACACCACTTATGAACTCAGGTAAGAAGAGGTGAAGGCAAAGCTGAGGAGTTTATCTGAAATTTTGAGTGTGTGGAGAGCTGTGGGTGCGACTTGAGCATTGACAGCTCCCGAGTGTGAAGCCATCTGCTCGAGCTTCAGCGTGAGTGTGAAAATGCCTGAGTGTGGAGAGATGTCTCCTCTGATCTGCTGCAATCTGTGCAGGGGGCCGAGCTGCCGGGTTTGCTTGGATGCTGGGGAGCAAATGAGGAAGAACCCAGCAAAACCGGGCTTAGTAAACCCCAGCAGAGGGATGCAGCCCGGCCTCTGACCGCTGGTGTCTCTCTATTTCAGCTTCCTGCTCTGTTTGGCTCTGCGAGGCTCAGACTGAATTCAAGAGAGTGGCTGAAGAAAACGTGACCTTGCCCTGCCACCACCGGCTGGGCCTCCTGGAGCAGGGCAGCCTGGACATCGAGTGGCTGCTGCACATCTCTGAGACCGTGCAGAAAGCGGTGGGTTTGCTGAGAAAATCACTTTATTCCCATGCTGGCACCAGCAGCCCCTGATTTATCAGTGCTCCCGTGGTGATCTTTGCAAGTTATTCCGATGAGGAAAGCAGTGTTTAGAAAACACAGCTGATTTAGGGAGGTTTATCATGTGTAGAAGTTATCTGATATTCACACGTGCTGTGCTGGAACAGGTTGTGTTACAGTCGAGGGTTTTTTTAAATGCAGTCAGTCATCATTGGCTAAAGTTCAGCACTGCCCTTCAGGTTTTCAAAACTGACCTTGGATTTTGCAGGCCCAGATTTTTAATCCTCGATTCCAGTAAAAAATACAGTAGTTTAGTACTTGTAAAAATTAGGTCTGCAGTAACTTAAATTAGCACAGCCAAAACTAGAGTGCTTTGATGTACTGTGGCGTAAACTGGTTCTATTTTGACTCTTGTATAAACACCCAACAAAAATCTTCAGCATAAATACACTTCATGCATCATTCTCAGAGTCGAAATCCAGGTTAACCTTTCCACCCCATCCCAGGTTTCTGTGTGACCCTTGGCAGGCCACTTTTAACTTTGATGTGCAGTTCCTGGAGAGGCTTGGATTAACAAATCCATGTGAAAGCGAAGTCACCACTGACTGCTCAGTGTCTGTCTCTGCTCCCCAGGTGATCACCTACTCCGGAGGCCGTGTTTATGACGACCTGAACGAGGAGCAGAAGGGCCGTGTTTCCTTCACCTCCAACTTCCTTGCTGGAGATGCCTCCTTACAAATCATATCCCTGCAGTCCAGCGACGCAGGGAAGTACATCTGTAAGGTCAAAAACGCTGGCCAGTACGAATGGGCTCGCATCACCCTGAAGGTTGTAGGTAAGGACATTTTATTGTACTCCCAAAGGAAAAAAAAAAAAAATCTAGAGTCACTTCCTGCGGAGAGATTTATTTCAGCAGGGTATAAATACCCAAAGGCGTCTCCCGATCAGGTTTCAGTGTCCAACTTTATATCTGCCTTTGCATTTTTTGGCAAAGGACAGGCCACAGGAAGAGCCTAAAGAACTGGTTTGAGGTAAGAGTGATCATCTGCAAAACCATTCTTCCCAAATGATCGCTATGATCTCATCACCTAAACCAGACTGATATTCTAACTTAGCTGGCAATCACCCTGTCCAGATCTCCTGCTGGGAACTGGGAGCTCATGTCGCAGGACCCCAGCCCGATCCACGTCAGTGGAGGTGACAAATAAGCAGCTGGGGTTGGCATTTCCCTCCCCTGATTTCAGTTTATTACTCAGCTTTTCACACACACTGTGATCCCATGGAAGAATCCTGTGTCCTGCCAGATACTGTGGGGAGAAGGAAGACATGGAGAAGTAGGGGGAGGGAAAGGATGGTCTCTAAATTGTGCCTGGAAGAGGAATGTGGTGATACAGCTCCACTGGTGCAAGTAACCATGAAAAAAAGTGCCACCGAGTGTTATAATGTCACTTCTGTGGCTGAGCCAGCCAGCTCCACTCCGGAGTCGCACATACTTGCAGCTAAAGTCCCCAAAAAACCATCACTGACTGGTGTGATTCCTTAACGCATTCCAGAGGAGGCAGCTCTTGGAAGCTCTTTAAATGCCAAAGGAAGGGTTTCCACTGAGTCCTGCTGTGTTTGCATGACCTGTCCTCTGCTCCTTCCAGAGAAGCCTTCCAAGCCCAAATGCTGGCTGGAAGGGGAGATGCTGGAAGGGAAGGAGCTGTCCCTGCAGTGCCGTTCGGCCTCGGGCACCGCCCCCATCTCGTACCGCTGGCAGCGCATCAACGAGGAGGACGAGAGAGCCGAGCACCTCCCGCCCAATTCCAGAGTCAGTAAGTCGGGCATTCATTCCCGCGGAGCTCCGGCTGCTGGGATCAGCGGGTGGCACTGACAGGGATGCTCCAGCGCTCCTCCCACTGCTGCGGCTGCACCTGCTGGGGTGCTCCGCCCCGAGCAAGGGCATGAGGAGTTCAGTATTTTATTAAAGGTTGATAAACGACTATTTCATTGTTCTGGGACTGACGTGATCCCGAAGTTCAATTTGTGCGTCCACAGCCGAAGTTCCTTAGTCCGTCTGATTAATCCCAGCGGTGTTTTTCCCCCGTTCCAGACATTTCTAACCCCGGGCAAGTCCTGCTGAAGAACCTCACGCAGATGAGCACGGGGCTGTACCAGTGTGTGGCCACCAACGAGGCGGGGCAGGAGAGCTGTGTCGTGCAGGTGACAGTGCAGCGTAAGTACTGCCACAGAACCCGTGTCCACGCTCCACGTGGGACACGCCGCCTCCCGGCTCTCCCTCCTGGAAAACTCCGGGCTACTCCTTTGCCCTTTCATACTTTAATCACGTCACATAGTTATTTATTGCACTCATGGTTTGCACAGCAGCCCTCACCTAAATTTATAACAACATCACAGTCCAAATGATGTTTTTATCGCTTTAGATGGCTTAGTCTGCTAGAAATCGCGATTTTCAGAATGATTCATGAAATACAGGCAGGGAAAACGGTGAGTTAGAGGTTCCAGAGACTCCAGGTTTCGACGAACTTTTAGCTGGAATGATTGCATGAGATTACTCTCAGGTATGAACTCCCTCTCTGGGTATTCCATCCTTCCAATTCCAAATTGCACTTGGGACAGCAAACTATCTAAAGGCAGTTGGAAAGGCTGACTGCGACATGAAATAACATGCGGGATAAAAAGTAATTTATGACACAGTTTGGGTTTTAATCCAGATTTGATCAATTCTACCCTGAAGAGCAGAGGTTAAAATCCCCCGATTAACCCCAAGGAGGGTGTGTGCAGCTCTCGGTAGGGTGGCCTTTGCATATGCATACCAGGAAAAGGGTGGAGTTTATCACTTCAATCCAAACAATAGAGTTTGGCAGCTCTCCAGGGAGATCAGCAGGAGAATTGCTGCGATAAGACTGCTAGCAGAGAAGTCTCTTCTTGGAGATTCCATAACTTTGGAATTTTTCTGCCCTGCCAAGCCTGAAATAACTGGAATATGGTCATGAGCAAGGAAAACCGGTTTGCCTCAGGCATCTGAAGTGCAAGCGTCCAGGCAGCGTTTATGCCAATTGAACTAAACTGGTTTAAAACCTCACTTGGGTTTGCTAAATCCTCTGTAGGGACGAGCCTTAAGGAAAAAACTTTCAGCCAAGCCCAGCCTAACCACTCGTATCAAAAGAGGTTGTCAGAAGGTATCAGCTAAGGGCCCAGAATCGCTGGGAAATGTTCTCTCATTATCTTGGCTGGTTTGGATGAAAAATGCCAAGCACAGGATGGTTCTCCTTTCCTTCTTCTTCTAGCCCACCTCCGGTCACTTTTCCCCCGCAGTTAAATAATTCTGGAAGCGGGTTGTAATCATTTAAGAGTGAGTTGAAGGGCGGGGGGAAAAATCTTTATGGGGGAACATTCCTAGTTCAAACACTCTTCTGCCTCTGGGACGCTGCTTGGTGCCGTGCTTCACATGTGGGCTGTCCTGCCTCCCTACCGGCTGTGGTTCTGTGCCCTTACGAGGGGATTTTTCCCACTTATTTCAACTCTGACCCACAGCTGAAGGCACAGCACTCGCGATCCCACCTTTCCAGAGGTGATTTCTTGTCTCGCTGTCAGCTCAGCTTTAGCTGAAGACAAACTGGTTCAACTTCTGTGTGGAGACACACCTAAATAAATAAATCCACACCAATTCTGTTGTGAGTTCTAGCCGGTGCTGTGAGTTGTAGTGTGGACTAGAATCTGACCGTACAGCCCGGCTGAGACTTCACCGACTTAATAAATTTGTTTTTTTGGACAACAGATGCACAAAATATCGGCATGATCGCCGGGGGAGTGTGTGGAGTGGTGGTGGGACTCTCCCTCCTTTTCCTGGTGGTCAGGCTGACGATAAGGAGGAAAGAAAAGAAGAGATACGAGGAAGAGGAGGCACCAAACGAAATCAGGTAACGCCTTTTGTTTAATCCCACCTCCCACACGCCCTTCTCGTAGTTTTAGACATCTTTTCACCACGGTTTTAAGTAACTATAAGTTGGTACAAGTATCTTTAAAGGTTGTTCTAAAAAGCTTTTCAAGTCTCTGTGAAATATCACCGACAAATTTCTTGACTGTGAGAATCTTTGTCAAGACTTTCCAGAAAATTAGATTAAACTCCCTCCCTCCTGCCCCTGGGCAAATTAGCATAGGCCTCAACAAACAGTTTTCTCTCACATTTGCAATTTCAGTATTTTAAAGTATTTGCATCCTCTTACATGCTATTAAATTAAAGCTGCTTGTCCACTGTGGTTCTGAGAGGGTTTGGGGTTGGTTGTCTTTCCTTTTCTTTTTTCTTTCTTTCATTTCTTCCCTCCTCTTCCCTCTCTTCTCCCTCTATCCCACTCTTTCCCCCTCCTCTACATTTCCTTCCCCTCTTCCCCACCTTTTCCCTCTTCCTTTCTCCCTCTTTTCCCCCTCTTTCTCCCCTTCTTTCCCCCTTCTTTTCCCCTTCTTCCCCACTTCCTTCCCCCTTTCCCCCCTCTTCTTTCCCCCTTCTTTTCCCCTCCTTCCCCCCTTCCCCCCCTTTTCCCTCTTCCTTTCTCCCCCTTTTCCCCCCCTTTCTTCCCTTCCTTCCCCCCTTTCCCCCTCCTTTTCCCCTTCTTTCCTTTCAATTGCAGCTTCTACCGGGAACACTATGAAGCGGGCAGGTTCCCTGAGTCTTCCTTGAGTCTTTTGAACAACTGTTCCCCCGGATTTAGCTCCGGGTGAGCAATCCCTGGAGCTGCTGGGTGCGGAGGGGAGCAGGAGCACCAGGAATGCTGACTCCTATCCTTGGAGCTCATCTGTCCCCTGCCTGGGGCCTGCCCCTTAACTGCCCTAAGCAGAGATTGGGCTCCAGCCAACCCAGCCTAAACTTCTCAGGAAGGAAAGCGCTGGAAAGTTCTATTTCCAGGAATGAGTTTGAGCTGCTCCCGCCCTCGAAGAAACAAACCCCTTTGCCTTGATCCATCTTTATGTCTATTTGTACAACAGCCTGCCCTCCTGTGACATCAATGTGCCAGTAGGCACCTCTGTAATCCCTTCAGCAGCTGATTACTCTCGGGTTGCCGGCACGAAGACAACTCTGCTGATTTCTCCCCTTCCCTTTTTCCTGTTTGCTTTCACGTTTTGCCTTTTCAGTTTGAGCCTCACCCTCCGGTATCACCTTTCCACGCCTGACTGTTACATCCTGCTCCTCTTTCTCTCTCCCTCTTCCTCTCAGGACCCAGTTCTTGCACTTCTTGCACTGCCCACAGGGCTGTTTTGAGGTGGAAGAACCGGTTTCAGCCAGCCTTGCCCAGGCCATTTGTCACTCTGGCTGAGGATTACAGTTCTATCTGAACTGTTTGCTCTGACACTTGGCGTTCAGAGCTGCATGTGAGCAGCGTGTGCTTATTCCAAACCCATTTACCAACAGCTCTGCAGGGCGGTGGGGAGTCCAGCCCACAAATTACACAGCACAGAGTTTGGACAGCCCTTGCTGGATGTCCCCTGCCCTGCAGAGGGGTAAAACGAGCGTTTCTGGTGGTGTTTGAGCCCCGTGTGTGTTTGCTTGCAGAGAAGACGCAGAGGCACCCAAGGCCCATCTGGTCAAGCCCAGCTCGTCCTCCTCGGGCTCCAGGAGCTCTCGCTCGGGTTCCTCCTCCACCAGGTCCACAGCCAACAGTGCCTCCCGCAGCCAGCGGACTTTGTCCACCGAAGCCACTCCCCACCTCACCCCTCCCCAGTACAGCCACAGGGAGGTGGAGAGGAGAGAAACAACGGAGCCAAAGAAAGTCGACTACAACAACCTGATGAAGATGGGAGCCACGCCGGTGATGGTGCCCGCCCAGAGCCGAGCCTTCCAGACCGTGTGACCGCCCACGGAGCCTCCCAGAAACAACCACTTCACACACCACCAGCCACATAGGAATTGTTAGGTTAGCTAGTTCTCTTCCTGGTCAGCTTAATCTTAATCACTTGTGATTATTCACACCACCAGAAGCCCTCCCACTCAACTCTTTCTTACATCTTCCAGCACTGAGGTTCGGGGTACGGAGTTTTCTTTTCTTGAAGAAAGATACATTTGAGGGAAAAGGGAGCTTCTTTATAAATTATCTTTGGGGCTTTTTTCTTTTTGGAAATGGAACGCTGAGCATTTAAAAACTACGACAGCGAAGCGCTGTACAAGTGAAAAGGAGCCAAACCTCAGGATTTTTTAAAAGGGATCAACAGAGACATAAAGATACATAATATTCCAGACAGGTTTCTGTGGGGAGGGGGAAGTTTCTTGGACTAGTTTTGGAGAACTTTCTCAAAGATGTATTGTCTTAAGTGAAGATTTGGAGGCAGACTCTCTGCTGAGGGTCTGGTGTCCAGCCTCAAAGGGACGGTGCTTCCCATTTTCTGCATTCAGTGAAATACTGGAGGCTGTACCTGAAGTGGAAATGAAAGGATCACTCCAAAAGGACAAGAGATGCAGTATTAAGGCATGTGTCTGAACTAAACTCTGTACTCAAGAGAAAGGACCTTTTATGTCAAGAAAACAGAGGTGCTTTAATTGCCAGAACAAACTTAATGATGCACCCAGAGATAGGGCCAGGAGCCTGACTCTGCTTTCATGGGCAGCACTGCAAAGCCACGGGAGCTCCACTGGAGGGGTGTCCGTGGCAAACGAGCCTTAGTGAGGTGAGAACTGGGCACTGAATCCGGAAGGGAGGCAGTGCCTCAAACGGTGAGGGCCACCAATGTACCAAAAAACCTGGACGGAGCGTTTGGAAGATCCCTTGGTTACTGCCAGGTGGAGAATTGGCCAGATTTGGGGTGAGCCACGCTGGAGAAGCCTTACGGAGAGCTCTTCCCGCGACTGGATGAACAGCAGTCCTGAGCTGGCCTCCAGGGAAGACTGGAAGGATCCACTGACAGAGCATGTTCTGAGGAAAACACACCTGGGACAGGTAAACAAGCACAATGCTGCTTCCATTAGGAGATACGTGCGTGTGTTGTCCCACTCACACACCAAATGCTGGGCCATGTGCTACGTTAGAGGCTTAAACCTTTAGGAAGACTCTTAAAAAATTGCAAGAATAGTAAAAAATATTTTTTGTGACTAACCAGGATAAGCGTTTCCAAGGAATATAAAGTTAGGAAAGGATGGGAGGTAGGGACAGATGCACAGTTCTGTCACTTATATTTTCCTCTGAAGGACTTGGCTCTGACCACTGCTACACACAAGACACTGAGCTTGTAGGTTCTAGATTCCTGTATTCCTAGATGGATAATTTTCTATTTAAAAAGTGAGGGTGTTTGGGATTTTTTTCCCATTTGAGGGAGGGAAGATTTTCTCCAATTTGTGGAATGAGTCTATAGAAAATGGATGAGCACAGAAGAACCACAGATCTATAATTCTTTCACTCCAGGACTGTAATTAATCTCCTTTTCTGACTGAAACCCAGAGTTCCAACTTCTTTACTTGAGATGTTTAAAAACCTGATCAAAGCCAAGCCCTGCTTGGGCTACTTCCACAAGGGAAATAGTTTCCAAACTTGCCCTATACTATGTGAGAACTTCTCTTCCTAGGAGCAGTCACCCACTTTCATCAGATGTACCAAAATTCCACTTGCTTTCTCTCCCCCAGGGTCAGCCCTTGGCAGGACAAATTACTGATGTTGTGCAGGGAAGATAATCCTGAGTCGCAGCTTTGAACAAAGGAGACCTGGGATTAGGTGTTTGATAAGCTGCTACTTCCATGACAGCTCCTGGTGTTGGATACTCTGTCATTTTACCCAGACGGCTTCCCTGGATACTCCAGAAGCACAGCCCTGTTTGAAGCAGCAGCTCTAAGTGTCTGTGATTCGTCTGCAGTTGCTCTTCCCCAGAGCCCTGAAGGCTCAGGCACTCCAAAGCACTCCCAAGCCACTCCAGAGCTGGGAAAAAAATCCCAGGGGCAGGAATAGGATGGCTGAAGCAGCCCTGTGGGTTCTTCTACGGTTGCTTATTGTGCTCAATGTCACCTGTGCTGCAGCTGAGGGTCCCCACTCCATGCACACGAACCCAGCAGTGCTTTTCCCACGCCTGAGAAACCAGGAGCTCCTTCACCACAAACTGAGGGTGACAATTCCAGCAGCTCGGCTGGACAAAGCCTGAGAGCCAAAGGCTGAGCTTTGAGTCGCAGCCCAGACTTTTAATTAGCAGAGAGGAGGATCCTCTGTCTGCTGCCTGGAGGCGAGGAGAATTTGCCCAGCCTGCTCCTGGCAGGCTTTCCTGGAGCCTTTGGGAACAGACTGCAGGATAGGCCAGCTGCGGCAGCCCTCTCCCGGTATCCTGGAGCAGAGAAGCCACTCCTGGTCCTGAGAACTGTCTGGAAGGTGGGTGAGCCTTGGGGAAGGTCAGGCAGAGGCGCAGTGGCTGAAGCCTGGCCTGGGTGACCATTCCTGGCTGCTCTGAGCCCTGCCGGAATGCAGGCACTTCAGGTGCTGTCCAGGTGACCTCCCAGGGAAGGGAAGAGTTCATCACTCAAAGGGAATAGGAATTCCAAAGGAATTCTATTTTCCAAGCTCCAGATGACACTATCAGGAGTTGCACAAGGGAAGCAAATGAACCATAAGCCAAACTGTGTTTTGTAAAATAGTGTATTAAAGCATTTACTGTCATATACCAGCTATACTTGTGTGATTAAATGCATACCATGTTATGTAGCTTTCTTTTGTTTCTCAGCAGCTAAACTAAGCTTCCATCTCTGCTACCTGCTATCATTGGTGTACTTGTACTGTGTCTGAACAACTCAGAGGAAAGCAAATATTTATTATTGATTCCTTTGAATCAATGATTTCATAATTTTTTTTTTTTTGGTTGGTTGTTTTTTAAATAAAGGGGCTGCAGCTGAAGTGCTGCAGCTCAACTCAACTTGTTGCCAGCGTTTCATCTTCTGGGGTGTGATGTGTTACATGCTGTCAAGCCGAATCCAAGGGGAAAAAAAAAAGTATGGAGGTAAAAATACCATTTCTAAGCTAACGAGGACTCTGTGCATATTTGCATGGGAAGCGTGGGGAAGCTGGCCTTTTTTCCTGGGTATTTTTCAGGCATTTCATAAAATATGTGAAACCCTGGGTGTATGGAAGGAAACGTTGTTTTGTCTTCCATGCAGCCCTTTCCCCTGGGATATTTTGGCTGAGGATGCAGGTGCTCCAAGCCAACGTGGTAAATAATGCCAGCACAGACACAACCCCTGGTGACTTTATCCTCCCACTGCTGTGACCTTCCTGCTGAACCACCCCACGTGTCTGGCTTTCCTCATGAGCTCTGAGGTGACAAGGAAACCTTGAGCTGTGTTCAGACAGTTCAGATCTCCTCTGCAGATAAAACATTCCGAGCCAGCTAACAGGAATCTCCAGTCAGGGAGCTGGGGGTGGGATTTAGAGTAACTAAACGTGATGGTGGTTGGTTTCTCTCAGCCTTCTTTCCCCCTCGGGGTGTTTTGCAGAAGTCTCCCAACATCAGCAATCTTCCTTACTGAAATCTGGGAGTAAAAATTGCAACACAATTAGGTGGTGTTTAAAACAAAACAGGGTGACAACACAGTGGTCTCATAGGTGTGTCCTGTGTGCCCCTGATTCCAGGAAAAACGCTCTTCCTGCCTCCCACTGGAGCTGCTGACATTAAAAACCCTGATTAGGTGATACATATTTTGAGAGGAATTGTGCAGTTGCACAGTTTTCTACAGGATTGGGAATCCTGGGTTATTTTTAACTGGGATCAGTTTGTCCTGACACGCTGAAGGGGGAAAACACCGTGGGAAAGGGAAGGGATGGCCTTGGAAATGTGTGATTTTCAAACTTCAGAGAGTGTAGATAAATAAGTGCTGCTGTTGTGAGCAGGAGGAATGTCTTTGATAATCTCCATTCTCCTCCCAATTCTGTTTTAAACATTTAAAGGAGAAGCAGTGCTTGATCCCCGATATACTAAACCCCGTTCCAGAAATAACACTTCAAACCATAACTTGAAAAAAACCCCACACCAAATCCTTCAAATTGTCCAGCCTGCCAAACTTTAATTTGGGTGATATACAGTAAATGAGCTCCTTTTGTCCGGTTTAACAACCTTTAATTTCTAATGTAATGAGTCATTTGCAAACTGCCCTCCTCCCTGCACTGACTCACTGCAGTTTCAGGCTGCCTCCCCTTGCTCTCAGCCTGCTCTGAGAAGTGTGGTTGCACATCGAAATGCCACTGTGGAAGCTGAGGGTGCAGGTACTGCTATTCTTAGGTCCCGCTGCAATTCCGCCCATGATTTTAAAAAATAAAAAAAAACCCAAAAAACCACTCCAAAGGCAATCCCTGGGTAACAGCACGGCTCTCATGGTGTATTCGGTGTGGGTTACACCGAGGAGCATCTCTGGAGTAAGCCGGCAGCAGAGTGCCCCAGCAGCCTCTACTGTGGACAGGGTGGAATGTGCCTTACCTGGCCAGGTGTATCACGGTTTGTACGGAGTGTCCTGGTCTTTCAAGGCACAGTTAGTGCTCCATGCCAGAGCCCCTTTCCCTGTCCTGTCTTTAACCTTCTGCACCCAAATTCCAACGCCAAACCCTGCCACCCCAAGCTCCCTGCTCAGGCTCCAGCCCTGCGTGTGGCAGGGCGAGACCGGGAGCCACAAAGTGGCTCGGCACGGCTGATTTCCCGTGGGGCCACTGGTGGCTTGTGGTGGTGTGGAGCTGGTGGTGGCGGTGGTCAGGAACTGCGTCACATCCCCTCGTGGAGGCCACGCAAAATTGCCACGAGAAAGATGCTGACACCCACGTCTCAGGATGTGGCCTGAACACAGCAAGTTATCACAGACAAACATAGGGATAAGGCCGAGGGATCTGTTTGTGTGTCCCTGTATTTTTAAGCGTTACCAGGAGTTGTTTTGTCTAAAGCCAACCTGGGCGCACCTGAAATTATTTTTGTGCAGTTTTTACCCCGTAACATTGCAGTTCCTTTGCCTCTTTTCCCACTGCGCCGTGTCCCGGAGCCTGGCCAGGATTTGCTGTTTGTGTTCCCTGCCCCGAGTGAATCCCTGACTTTTACACTCGGCCTTTACGCGGTGTAAACATTGGATGCACTGGATGCAGGTCACTGAGCGTGACCTCAGGTGATTCCCAATCTCTGCCCAGCTCCTCTCATCCCCAGGGATACCGAAGAGCCACGGTTTTCCACCATTTCTATGGAAAAAAATCCCTGCCGAGAGCTGGGTAATCCATGCAGTGAGCAGCACTGACATGCCGAGGGGTAACACCCTGTCCTTGGCTTGGCTTGGAGCTGATGATGGATGGGAACACTTAGGATGGATTATAAAGCACGGAAATGCTGAGACGGATTTTATTCTATTTAATAAACTGTGCCAGTGTCTGAAACACCACAAACACGGTTTCCTGGGAGAGAAACAGGGCGCGGGGGTAAAACCTGGGAGCGTTCCTTTGCCCTGCGGGAGGGAACATGGAGGATGCTGATTATTGTAGTGAATTACTGAGCACACGCTGCAGGAAGCACTTGGGAAGCGCTAGGCAGTGGCTGCGAGCACGGCAACGGGCAATGCCGCCATTCCTGAGGGGAAGGAGGGATCTCGGGGGACACAGCGGGAATCTCGGGGGCACACTGGGATCCTCATGGGCCCAACCCCGGGCCGCCCCTCATGGCGCCGCCATCTTGCGCTTCCCCTTCCCCGCCGCTCTCCTTCCCCACCGCCCTCTATGCAAATCACCCGCCAACCCCGCGCGCCGATTGGCCCCTCCCGCCCCATTGCGAAATATGCAAACGAGGCTGCGGCGCGCCGCGCGGCGATTGGCTGCAGTGCCCGCCCTGTCCCCGCGCCCCGCCCCCGAGCCGTGTCGTCACCAGCGGCGCGGCTTTTGATTGGTCGCCTCCCGCGGGGAGACCCTCCCCTCTCAAGTTTTAGGGGGCGCGGGGAAAGCGCATGAAGGTTCGAGAACGCGGGGCCGGCCGGCGCGCAACGCCCCCTTCCGGCGCGCGTCACTCACAGTATCAGCCAATCACTGGCGGGCAGGGGGGCGGGATTCGCGCGCTGATTGGCCTGAACTATGCGAGGGAGGCGTGGCCTTCTGGAAGGTTCTGGGTGGGTATAAAAGGGCGGCGCGGCGGACGCGGAGCATTGAGCGAGCCGGAGCTGAGCGGAGATCCTGTCTTGTGTGTGAAAGAGTGGCCGGGCCGGACTGCGGGTAACGGGGCTGCGGGGGGGCACTGTGCGGCGTGTTGGGACGCAGCGGGACGCGGCTGCCGTGGGGTGGTGTTGGGGGGGTGCGGGGCGGGCAGCCCTGGGCCGGCCTGGGGAAGGTGGGGGGGCCCCCCGCGCGGTATTGTGTCCTGAGGGACCGTTCCGCTGCGGAGATCGGGCTGGGAAGGCGAGTACAAGCCCATTTTTGGCTAGTGCGGTGTTTTCTTCACCTCGGCACCCGCACGTTTTTTTCCTAGGTTAGATCTACGGGGGGGATTCTGTTTCGATCCCCCCGCCCCCATTAGACGGGGGAGGGGAGAAGGAGGGAGGGCTCAAGGAGATGCAGCGCCCATACTGCCTCGCTGAAAGGCGGCCCGGGCGGTGCCGGGGCATAGCAGGGGCTGTAGTGCCCGGCGGCGGGGAAGAAAGAAGTCGCGTGGGTGGAGAACGGCCACATGCGGGATACGGGGGGGATGGATCGAAGGGGGGGTCGGTGTCGCGCGGGGCTGGGGCTGTGCCAGCACACGCGGCTCGCCCGGCGGGGACTCCATTTCCCGGCAGCCCCTGGGCACGCCCCGCATTCCTGGTCACGTTGCGCGTGCGGCGCGGTGCACTTTGGGACTTGCAGTCCCGTGCCACGTGGTTGGGGGGACGCCAAGCGGCGGAGGCGGGGAGTGCACCCGGGTGTTGTGCTGCTGGCGCCACGTGGGATAACGGCGATGGAGTTCTAGGGACCATCCTGAATTCCCAGAACGGTTTGGGTGGAAGGGTTTTTACAAATCATTCGCTTACAACCCTCTGCCACGTGCAGGGACACCTTCCAGGCGACCAGGTTTTTCCAAACCCCATTCATTCTGGCCTTGAACACTTAAAGCGTGGGGCAACCGTAGCTTCTCTGGGCAACTTAACCAACTTAAAACCAAATTTTAATTTTTTTTTTTTTTTTAACAGACAAGATGTCGAAGGGACCAGCCGTCGGGATTGATCTTGGCACCACCTATTCCTGTGTTGGCGTGTTCCAGCATGGGAAGGTGGAAATCATTGCCAATGACCAGGGTAACAGGACCACGCCAAGCTATGTGGCCTTCACAGACACAGAGAGGCTGATTGGTGATGCTGCCAAGAACCAGGTGGCCATGAACCCCACCAACACAGTCTTTGGTAAGGCTGCAGGACTGGCACACACGGTGTACAGCTTAGTCTGGTAATAAAAAGATATTTTCCCTCGTGATCAGAATTCAACAGCAATGTTAAAAGCTTTGTCTGGGAAATAAAAACACCTACATTATTTTTAACCTGACTACAACTGCATTACTAATATTTTAAAGTTTTATTATATACAGAGAGAATGTGCCTTAAAACTAGAAATGTGGCTTGGTGCAGGTTTTTCTGGGCAGTCAGGGTTAAATAGCCCTGCCCACACAGTGGTTCATAGTACAGCAGCTGCAGTATTTCTGAGGTGATGCCACTGAGTTGAAGCATATTAGTGCTTGCTCTACTCTGGGGTCTTTATAAGACCATAATAATTCTAGATTAAGGATAGTGTTCCAGAGTTTTGTGCATTTTTTCAAAGAATTTTACATTATTAGTTACAAATGAACATTATTGATATAGTCCCAATTCTCCTCTTTCAGATGCAAAACGGTTGATTGGGCGCAGATTTGACGATTCTGTTGTCCAGTCTGACATGAAGCACTGGCCCTTCACTGTGGTGAACGATGCTGGCAGACCTAAAGTGCAGGTCGAGTACAAAGGCGAGACAAAGAGTTTCTACCCAGAAGAAATTTCTTCCATGGTTTTAACCAAAATGAAGGAAATTGCAGAAGCATATCTTGGAAAGGTGAGGTTTAGGATGGGAGGGAAATGTGCTGAATTATATTCTGTGAGCAGTTGACATCCATAACTGAGCTGTTGGCTGTGTTTTGCAGACTGTTACCAATGCAGTAGTGACTGTGCCAGCCTATTTCAACGACTCTCAGCGTCAGGCAACAAAAGATGCTGGAACCATTGCAGGGCTCAACGTCCTGCGAATTATCAACGAGCCCACAGCAGCTGCCATTGCCTACGGGCTGGACAAAAAGGTACGGAGGGGTCAGTGTCCCTGGTAAACCTGTTGAAGTAGCAGTAGGAAGGAGTGGAATAATGAGAATTCATGTTGTCTTCAGGTGGGTGCTGAAAGGAACGTTCTCATCTTCGATCTCGGCGGCGGCACCTTCGATGTGTCCATCCTGACCATCGAAGATGGCATCTTCGAGGTGAAATCCACAGCGGGTGACACTCACCTGGGTGGGGAGGACTTCGACAACCGCATGGTGAACCACTTCATCGCCGAGTTCAAGCGCAAGCACAAGAAGGACATCAGCGAGAACAAGCGCGCCGTGCGCCGCCTGCGCACCGCCTGCGAGCGCGCCAAGCGCACCCTGTCCTCCTCCACCCAGGCCAGCATCGAGATCGACTCCCTCTACGAGGGCATCGACTTCTACACCTCCATCACCCGGGCTCGCTTCGAGGAGCTCAATGCAGACCTGTTCCGGGGCACCCTGGACCCCGTGGAGAAGGCCCTGAGGGATGCCAAGCTGGACAAGTCGCAGATCCACGATATCGTGCTGGTGGGCGGCTCCACGCGCATCCCAAAGATCCAGAAACTGCTGCAGGACTTTTTCAACGGCAAAGAGCTCAACAAGAGCATCAACCCTGATGAGGCTGTGGCTTATGGGGCAGGTAATTCATAACTAACATCCTACAACTCTAGGTGATGGTGGTACAAACTGGGGTAGGCCCTGGGTTTTCCTCCTGAATCACCAAAGCTTTGCAAAGCAGTAGTTTTTTTGGGTTTTTTTTTGGACTTGCAATGATGAATCAGATTCCAAAGCCATTCGTAGTTTCCACCAGAAGTCTACTAATGATGGCCAAAGTCTTCCTTGGATGTCTGAGCGAGCCATGTGCCTAACCACAGTTTGCAGTCTGTTTGTTGCAGGGTTCTTAACGTTGTGTCTCTCCCCCCAGCTGTGCAAGCTGCTATTCTGTCTGGAGACAAGTCTGAGAACGTGCAGGACCTGCTGCTGCTGGATGTGACGCCCCTTTCTCTGGGCATTGAGACAGCTGGAGGTGTCATGACAGTCCTGATCAAGCGCAACACCACCATCCCCACCAAGCAGACTCAGACCTTCACCACTTACTCTGACAACCAGCCCGGGGTGCTGATCCAGGTGAGCAGAGAGCTCCGAGCTGAGCTGATACTGCATTTGGGGAATAGTAAGACACTGTACTTCTTCCCCAGGTTGATACTTTAAATAATTCTTGGACCCAGAGGTGTTGTGAGCTTCAGTTAGTAAATACCTGGTTGCTGTGATGAAAGTGACTCCAAAGCCATTCGTAGTTTCCACCAGAAGTCGAAAGACTTGTGTTGGTCCAAGTACCTTCCTTGGATGTCTGAGCGACCATGTCCCTTCAGGATAATAAATAACCCATTATGACTTAATAACGTGGTCAAACTTAACGATAAAATTTGATGGGCTTTCTCATTAGGTGTATGAAGGAGAACGTGCTATGACTAAGGACAACAACTTGCTGGGCAAGTTTGAGCTGACTGGCATTCCCCCTGCTCCCAGAGGTGTCCCTCAGATTGAAGTCACCTTTGACATCGATGCCAACGGCATCCTGAACGTGTCTGCTGTGGATAAGAGCACTGGCAAGGAGAACAAGATCACCATCACAAAT
>WBMZ01012077.1:0-69811 GCA_013400975.1 Atrichornis clamosus | reverse complement strand
TTGTTTGTTTGTCCCTTGATCCTACCCAGAGGCTCTAAACCGTGCCCTTGCCAACTGTGAGCTCCATACACTCTAACTCTTCTATTACATATAGTGCCACAAGGTCCTTAACCTAATTGACCTTGTTTCACAGGTGAAATTTGCTCAAAGCACTTACCATTCTTTTGCCACTGTAATTTTACTATAGGCTAGCCATGCTCTTTAAGTGAGAACACTCTGCACATTTTGAGGTTATATGTGTAGGTTCCCAGAATGGTCATTAAAAAAGTACACTTTCGTAAACTGTGATTATGGTTGCTTTTGACTTGGTAACATTTAGGCACTGTTTCAATGTTACCAATAAAGTTACCAGCAAAACACCAGATGAGTGTTGTTAGCATCAACTTTAAGCAGCAGAGCAGTATAAATAGTATCTGCCCTCACATGACTTTTCCATGCTACCCAAATGCAGTTTATCGATCACACACTCCTTACACTACTCTGTTCCTGCTAAACTACCAAATAATTTTTACTCAGTATTACCCCATCCTGAACAAAAGAAAGATCGTTAATGTTAATAAGTGAACACAAACAACCAAATTGTTTAAATAATTCTCCTGACAACTGGGGACTTATAAATAGAGGTGGGGTGCAGAGCTCCATGACCTTAAAGAACATCTGGTTCCAACCCTCTACCATGGGCAGGGACACTTTCCCCTAGACTAACTTGCTCAAAGGCCCATCCAACCTGGCCTTGAACACTTCCAGGGATGGGATATCAGCTTCTCTGGGCAACCTTTTCCAGTGTCTCTCCAACCTCACAGTGAAGAGTTCCTTCATAATACCTAATCTAAACCTTGCCTCTTTCAGTTTGATGTCATTCCCCCTTGTCTGTTACTACATGTCCTTGTAAAAATCCCCTCTCCTGCTTTCTTGTAGCCCCCCTTTAGGTACTGGAAGTCTGCTCTAAGGTTTTCCCAGAACCTTCTCTTCTCCAGACTGAACAATTCCACCTCTCTCAGACTGTCTTCGTAGGAGAGCTGCTTCAGCCATCTGACCATCTTTGTGTGGGACAGTGTCAAGTGCTTTGCACAAGTCAAGGTAGATGACAGTAATTTACTTCAAGTAAAATTAGTTCAGACCTGAGAAGAACTTTTGGGTTGGCTTGAAGGGTTCTTCTGGATGGCTGGGTTGGTTTGTTTATTGGTCTCCTACTCTCCATGTGCTCTGCCTAACTGGGCTATCCTTCAGGAGCACGGAGAGGAACCCTGAGCAAGGATGGTCCCTGCCACCTGTAGGACAACGGAACACTGCCACAAGTTAGGCAGAGAATTTTGAGGTAATAGATGTAGAAATGCTCATCATAGGGAGCTGGAGATAGTCATCATTGTATCCTGCAAATCTCCCAGTTTGGGAGTAGAGGCCTGGAGAGGACCTCCTCATACGTCCCACCTCCTGTAAGTACCTTGTACATTTTAGTCAAGGATGGTCTACAGAACAGCTGTTCCATATTTCCCACACGCTCTAGGACTCTCCCAACACTTTATGTCAACCTGGAAACATGCAGAAAGAAATAAAAATCTGCAATAGTTTTCAGCAACAGGGATCTAGCTGTGGTTCTGATTTTTAACCAGTTGTGCCCTTCCACAAGCAGTGGAACAAGGAGGCACTAAGATGACAGCACTCAGGAATTATACGAGGAATTATGAGCCAAGGACTGCCCCTCTGTGTCCCTCTGGAGATGTGCCAGAATCCCGGCACTTATCTATACCAAGACCTTGTGGTCTTATTTGCTATTAGGAGCAGGTTTATTTAGACTTCAGTGTGTCAGTAAGTTTCCTTAATCCCATACTTGGGTCACTCAGAACAAAATCCACAGTCAGACTCTTAGGATAGTTTTAGATGGAGCCAGACAACACTGTGACCATTCTGCCCAGGCATCCATTTGATACAGCTCCTCACTCTGAGCTGGGATATGGAAAGGGAGGTAGAGATGGAGCGTAAGTCAGCACAAAGGCTTATTTTATTTCAGGATGGACTCCTTTTAAGTAGTGGTATTTCTCCACCTGCTGTCCCCAGCCATTTAATGACCATTCTCTAGTATATAAAGAAATGCAAAAGTTGCTTTAACAAAAGTTATCCTGGTGCCTTAGCTTTTGGATGCTTAAAAGTCTCCAAGGTACTTCTGAGGCTTGTCCATTGCTGCTAAAGCCTAAGGGATTCACCCGAACCAGCATGTTCTCTTATGTAATTATGATTTCTCTCCTTTCAAGAGGAAAAGACCATTTAAAAAAAAAAAAAACAAGAAAAAAACCCAGCCCATTGGCTAATGCTTCAAGGCTCTGAAACAGAAAAAAATGCTTATTGTGAAGGATAGCATGAATATTTCTGTTTATGACCACTAGCCTATAGAGAACAATGCTGCCTTAGCAAAGTCCTCACTCTGTTTAACATATACTGAACTTGCAAAGTTAAGCTATATATATTTTCATAGATTTCTGATTGAACTTTTCATGATGGTTCTTATGAAAGAATGTAAAACTGGAGGGCTTTGTACTTCCCATAGCTATTTTTCAAGCCAGAGCTGTACTTTGTTTTCTGAAATTGATATCCTCATTCAAACAAATATGTGATAAAAAATGTGTTCATGTGTGAAAAAGCCATATGCAGTGTTGAAATTCTGGCCAACTCGTTATACAGATACTACATGCTCGAGAAATGATGACTCAGTAGGGGAATTTTACTCATCCTGTAACACACTCAACTTCATAAGCAACACCTTGCCTTCACTACTCTTACTCCTGCCAGGGACCAGGGAGGTAGAGATGTGCATGGACATGGGTGGGGCAGCTTAGGAAGCTATTCTACAGTTTCTGCTATGGATTTTGTTTGGTTTGGCTGTAAAGGAGATGTATAAAGAGATATATGCTCTCTCTGTAGGATCAAGTACATCCATGGTGCTTCTGGGTCCCTAAGGGGAAGGAAGAGGCCATTTTGGCGTCTGCCTCCAACCTTGCAAGACTCCCTGCTCTATAACCACCTACTGTGTTGTGTTTAGCCTGGGCAGAAAGTTACCCGTTATTAGTGACTTTCCATTTCGTGCACTCATTTTGCTAATTAATCAGAGGAAACAGAAAAGGGACATAGGCTGAGAAAGAGCAAAGGTGGATAATCTGCCAAGTGTAAATTTTCCATCCAAGGTTGTGAGTCAAAGGGTCAGTGCTCCGTATCTGCTGCAGGATTTCTCAGTAAAGCTGTGTTGCCTCTGTATGGGCAGAGGTGCAGTGGTCACTGAAGCAGTGTTTGCTTCTGGGGTCTGCTGTAGGGGACTGGTGGCCAACAGAGAGAGGTTCAGAGAAGGGCAACATGAGGGAAAGGTTTCTCTTTCAATGAGAAGCTCAAGTTCATCAATCTATTTAGCTTAACAAAAAAAGGTTAAGGGGAGAGTTGGATATAATTGATAAATTTCCTGTCTTCCTGTAGAAATAGAAGAGTGGAAATTCGATAATATATAGCACTTCGGTCAAGTGGAAAAAAGTGCGACAGGAACCAGTGAAATTTGAAACTAGACACATTTTAGCATGGAAGGCAATTAATTATTAGAACAATTTACCAAGGATTGTAATGGATTCTCTATCACTAGGCATTTTGAAGTTGGAAATGATTGATTTTCTCAGAGAAATTGTTGCTCTAGTTCCTACAAGAGTTAATTCAAGAAAATCCTGTAACCTGTGTAATACAGGGAAAACTTAGATGATCCCAAATAGTCTTTCTAGCTTTGGGATCTATAAGCTTGAACCATATAGCTAATGCACAGCTGCTATGTTCTATATTCTACTACCATAACATGTAAGTATGGTTCAAACATTTTTTCTTTTATTTACGTATCCTTGGGAAATTAACAGTGGAGGACTGTAACATAAACTTTGCTGTTTGGGTGGGACATTTTGTCTGGCATATGGATTCAAAGGTTTTAAGGCTGGGTAACCACTAATCATTTGGCCTGAGTACCTCCAGCATGGAGCATTTTATTTCACCCCACCATTCCTCCACTTCTTGAGGAGCTGATGCCTAATTTATGATACGAAGCTGGGGGGAGTGGCTGATACACTTGAAGGCTCTGCTGCCATTCAGCAGAGCTCTGATAGGTTGGAGAATTGAGCAGAGAGAAACCTAATGATGTTCAATAAGTGCAGGGTCCTGCACCTGGGGAGGAATTACCCCAAGTACCAGCACAGGCTGGGGACTGACCTACTGGAGAGCAGCTCTGCAGAGAAGGAGCTGGGAGTCTTGGTGGATGACAAGTTGACCATGAGCTGGCAGTGCTTTGCAGCCAGGAGGGCCGATGGAATCCCGGGGTGCATCGGGAAGAGTGTGGTCAGTGGGTCGAGGGAGGTGATCTTTGCCCTGTACTCGGCCCTAGTGAGGCCACCTCTGGTGTCCTGTGTCCAGTTCTGGGCTCCTCAGTATAAGAAAGACAAGGAGCTACTGGAGAGGGTCCAGTCAGGGCCACAAGGATGATGAAGGGTCTGTAGCATCTGTCTTATGAGGAGAGACTGCAGGACCTGGGCCTGTTTAGTCTGGAGAAGAGAAGACTGAGAGGGATCTCATTAATACATATAAATATCTCAAAGGCAGGTGCCAAGTGGATGGCGCCAGACTCTTTTCAGTGGTGCCCAGTGACAGGATAAGGAGCAATGTCCATAAACTAAAACACAACAGATTTCACCTCAGCATGGGGAAGAACTTGTTTATATTGAAGGTGACAGAGCACTGGAACACACTGCCTGGGGAGGTCATGAAGTCTCCCTCTCTGGAGATATTCAAAACCCACCTGGACACATTTCTGTGTCACCTGCCTTGGCAGAGTGGTTGGACTAGATGACAACCAGAGGTCCCTTCCAACCCTAACTATCCTGTGATTCTGCGATGCTGTAATTGCAGCCATTTCCAAAAGGCGTGAGGGTTACAGTTCGCCATGAGGGTGCAGGGATGCCCCACTCCTTGTCCATCTCAGTGGAATCTGACCTCCTGATTTTTACAGGCTCTTTTGTACATTACCCTCATTAAAGAATGAGATTCTGCTGCTGAAGCCAGCAGAAACCTTGACTTGGATTTCAGTTAATTCCTCTGGATGAGCCAAAATGATGCTGCATTTGCCACACTGAAAAGATCCAAAATTATCAATGAATAGTTCTCCATGGATTTTGTCATGAAGAACTAAATATAAAGCAAGACAACACTGGATGTCTATGAATGGGACCTCCCTTATCCTGACCACCTTTCACTGAGGGGTGTGAAATCAAAAGGAAAAAATCTATTTTAAAACAGTCAGATAATTTTTTATTTCAATATGTGTCCAAGATCTTCCCACCCACTGCATCAAACTGTACTGCCCAAATACAGCAGAGTGTCTGTCTCTGAGCAGTGCTCAATGCTAATGTTACTTGACCTAGAAAATTACTGCTCACAAGGAAAGGAGAACCCTTTCGACATTTTGATGGTAAGTCATGGAGACCAACTATACAGAGAACTGTAAATAAACATTACTTCAAAGTGTAGCTCTGGGCAGTTCTGTATAGTTCATCTGAAGCCATTACAACATTCATAGCTGTATAAAAGAGCCAAGCTAGATGAGGGAGTGTCTTTTATTACAGCAGGAAAAAATGAATATAACAGTTTTTCTAATTAAAGAGGTTAGTTACTTTTTTCTTCAAACTTTGTGTCTTTGAACTGCCACAGGTACAGTGCTGCCACTCTTTCTCCACAGACAGTATTGTTAGTGGAACTGATTTTACATACAGCACTGGCTACTTGAGAAATAAAACAAAAGCAATGATATACACATGTGCACTTCAAAGCATAGATGAGAACACCAATTGTTTCATATTCTCACTATTTTTTCTTTTTTTCTTTCTTTTTAACAAAATTAGATGACAAATTTCTTTATAAAAATAACGCCCTTTCCCTCTGTAGCAGGTCTGGGTAGAAGCAGCAGTTAAAGGATCCACAGGTTGAACTATTCATGTCAGTTACTTCACAGAGTTACTTACCTCACAGAATATATCCCTTTATGAATTTTATCCATGATCAAGTTGAATCTATTTGCTATAATCATGCAACAAATCTTTGTGAAGAAGGATCAACTCATAACTGCTTTTTTAACTTCATATCAAGATAGAATGAAGACAATTTTTATAAAAACCCTTTCATTTTAACCAAACAAAAAGTAAGGGAAGAGGACACTGGACATTTTGTTTTCTCCAAAAGTTATGTGGCATCAACACTGCAACAGAAAGCAAAACTATTCCCCTCTCCCACTTTCCTTCTGAAGCCCAAAACAATCACTCATTTACTGAGCGACTGTAATGTAGAGCTACACTTGGACTAGCATGTGAAACACCTGAATGAGGCTCAGCTTGCACAGAGTAGGAATGATTCAGATATGAGTGATCTGACTACTGCTGATGTGCATTAACAGCAGGGATTAGTCAGTCAGCTCCCTGCGAGTGTTCAGGTGGCAAAATGAGCAATAAGTGGCGATGCACCGTAAGGCATTAGAGATTTTTGGAGGATGAGGCAGAAGGAGGGAAAATTGCTGTTATCTGCAGTGCAATTTAATAGGTAACAGCAATTTAGAATAATAAAAAAAAGAAAAAACACTCAGAACCTCACTTATTTGCAATATTGGGTCAATTACATGATCAGAAAGTGAGCCCAGATCAGGGTAGTATTGGGGCAGTTCCTTGCTTGACCTGACATCCTGTGTAATTTTGCTCAGGACATCCACAATGACCTGATTTTTTTTCATGTCTCTCACTGAATTTTTTTCATAGCAATCACTAAACATTCAGTCAGAAACGTTGCTATTAGCAAGGAACAACCATCCCTTTGAGAAAGGTGCTCAATGCAATGAGCACAATCTGGGCATTCAAGATAAACTCATTCAGAACCCTGCAGTCAGTGGAAAAAACCCATTGTTGCAGGCCGACACTGACAGATCCCTGCTAGGCTGGGCTCTGGCACTGACAACACTTAAATGTGTCACACTTAACTTTTGAAAACAGTTTTTCATATGGGAATTTTGCAGTCTTTAAGTGACCTTAAAACACTTGTTCATGACAAGTTTCTGATGTGAATCACTGTTGCTAAACAAACCTGCACTTCAGGTTTATTGATACAGTGTGAGAAGTGTAGCCTGGGCATAAGGGATTTGCCTATTCTGAGACCTCTGCCCCCACTATCATACCCGTTTTGGGAACTGGATTGCTGCTAGCAAAAATCATAGGTAAAAATCATTTACTGTAGAGTGAAATTTCTCAAGAGAACTATATACCTGGCTGCTTTACACAGGCTCTGAAAAAGCATTTCAAAATTACATAGCAATAAAATGTAAAAATCACTACATTTAGACCTTGAGTCTATACATGGGGCCAAAGCTAAGGGCATGTCTAGCAGGTGGTCCCTGAGGCATTGGGATGCTGTAGAGTCCACCGTGGGATAATTGACTCTGTCTCCTCCTCATGAGGTTTTTGACATCATGGAATGATATGGACATCTTTTCCAGATTTCTCAATAAATGACATCTTGCCTAAAATATCGGCATGCACTCTTCACAGGTCTTGCTGTGAAGGAGGGAGGTTTTAATGAGCAGGCAGAATCAAGTCAGGCCACTTTCTCCTGGGGTTTTGTATAATTGCTGCCAGCCTCAGCCAGAGATGTGTGTAATGAACCTGGTGCCGGAGAGCCACATGGCCTGGTCCTCTCCTGCAGTTTCCCAGCTGAACAGGGCAGAGAGGCACGGATGCACTTTCTTGGAGGGACAGGGAGGAAGGTTACACTCTGCCACCCACTTTTCAGTACACTTCCAAATATTTGATTTGTGAATAGCAATGGATGCACAGTTATATTTATCTGCAGAGGTAATTACTTTACGAGCCCAAACTGAGTATTGAAAACTTAAAAACCTTTAATTTACCCGTTTGTATAGATAATCATTTTCAAATTATCTCCTTTTAAGACATAGTTTCTTTGTGACAATAATGCTGTCATGAAGGAGGACACTATTACAACTCAGACACAAGTTGAAGTATTTCTTGTACTGCTCAAACCAAAACACAACCATGTATTTTAAGAAGGAAGAAGCCACTTTCTCCTCTAATCCATTATTCTTTATAACACTAGTCACATAATTCTGTCTGGTTTCTTAGCATGCCTGAAATCTCAAAGTATCTGCTTAGGAAGATGGACATTTCCATACATCTAAAAAAACTAATTCATCAGGTCACATGGGACACGGGGCTTTCAGATGACAGGTTTAGCCTCTACCTGTAGCTAATCAGCTGTCTCCCAGCTGATGAGATAAGGCTAACAAGCAGCTTACTTAATGCAGGGAGCCTGCTCCTGCTGAAGAGACTGGGTCATGTTAAGGGTAAGGTTATGCAAAACTGGGTGGTCTGCCTGCTATCTAGGTGATGGTAGAGAGCTGGAGGGAGTCAGGTGGAAAGATTTGGCTTGCCTGTTTTACCTGGCTTTGAGTTATGCTTGTGATTGATTTAGTCCCTTTGAGAAGAGTCTTGGAAAGCACTGCCTGTACTCAGTTCAAATAATTGGTCTGCCAGCCGCTCAAGGGAAACAGAGGGCTGAGGAGATACTTGCTGAGTGGAAAATGTTCAGCTGATGCAAAGGTTATTTTACTACAGTCATCTTTGCCGACCTGTGTGAGAGATTTGGTCGTTGTATGTGTCTGTTAGCTTTTAAGAGCAATTATGTGATTTCATAGAGTATTTTATCTATATTTCTGTCCTTGAACCATGTTGCAACTGTAAATGCTAATGAGGAATGTGGAGTTTACCACCATGCAATGCAGAGCTCTGTAGAGGATGGGCAATGCCTAAAACTGGACAGTGTGTTAACCTCTTCTGTAGGAGATCTAATTCATAGTGAAAGCATCTGTACCATCAGGAACTTCAAATCTTCCTAGAGCTTCCCTTAAAGTCTTGCAGTACCAGGTGCTGCACACAAATTGGTTTGGTAGCTCCCTCCAACCAAGTTTTTGCCATCTGTCATTGCAGTGCTCAAATGGGTCTCTTAATCTGGCAGTATGAATGCTCAAATCTACAGAGAGGCTTATGCACACACACTCCCCTCTTTGTAATCCAGGCAAAGATCCAAAAAAAAAAAAAAAAGAAGAGATCTCAGTACCAGGGTGTAAATCAGGCAGAACTTAAAAGGCACAAAACCACTTTGGCGTCTTTAACTTTTATTTGCCATCAAAACCCTTCTGCGGTGTGTATGGGTTTAGTACTGTGGTTCCCTTTCAGTTAAAGGCTAAAAAACGCCTGGAGGCCGGCTCCCTTCCCTGTCAATGAGTGCCTGCACTACACTAGATGGCACTGCTTAATACTCACGTTTTTCTCTTGTCTCTGCTGTGCAGGTTCTCTGGATCTGGAGCATCCTGTAGCTGCAACTTCATCAGACTTTAATCAGTGCTCTGTGATTGCTGGCGATGGGATCAACTGCAAGGAGGCATTGAGAGCAGTCACGTAACAAGGCAGTAGTAATGGTCATCAGAAACATATCCTAAATTCATCCCTTTACCCTAATAAATGGGTAAAGCAGAGTTTTTTAGAGATAACATCAGAACTTCGTCTTATCTTGTGTGTAACCTTTGACTGTTGCTAATACTCCTCCTTGCATTTCTCTAATGATTGGAATAAAAAACATTCATAGAAGTCCTGCAGACATCAGGCATCTTACAAAGCAGGAAATCTGAGTTATAATACAACTGTTAGATACCGATGGCTAAACAGGGGAAGACGGCAAGCTATAGAGTCACAAGTCTGTACTCTCATCAGTAGTCTATAGATTTGGCAGTAAACAGCTGTGATTTGGCAGTAAACAGCTGTGTTTCTGCTTTCAGAATAGTGTTCAGCTAATTCAGAAGCTTGATTCTTCAAGGAGAGTTTGATCAAAATTTAGGAATACTATTGGAACAATCCTATGTTGTGCCCTTCACTCACTAATAAATTGCTAAATATATCCAAAATGTCAAAGCATAAAGTCCTACCAGTATTTTATGTACTTTTTGAAATATGATGTATGCTTACAAAAGTCAAACATCAAATGTCATGACTACTGTATGTCTTTTGCATAACTTCAATTTGTGTTGTAAAAGAAGTCACTGCAACTGATCTCCTCCAAGAGTAAACAGAGACCTAAGTGCTTTGAACCTGTTAGATACTTTGAAATCAGCTGAGCCTGGAATATTAAAAACTGACTAAAGTTGTGTTAAAATACAACAGCTACTTTTGAAATTGGGTAAAGTTGTGTAAAAGGGCAAATGGGATAGGTCTCTTGGGGAAAAGATGGGAAAAGCAGAGGATTGTTGACACTGTAGATTGGCCACCCTGATGCGAGTCCCTAGAAAGAAAGCACATAAGACTGGCTATGTAATGGGGGAATTGCAAAGAAATAAGTAACAGCCTATGGATGTGCCAGGCCACCTTACTTTCTCTGACAAGGAAATGGGCCTTTTAGCTGGGGTGGAGCCTCAGAGACATCTTGCTGTTTTAATAGTGATTCCTTTAGTTTCTGACTTAGACAGTAGAAGTGAAAGTTAAACTTGAAGGTCACTCCAGGTGGGAGGGCCTGCAAGTGCCCACAAGGGTTATTTAGAACTTGAAAGATCTGGAAAAATGGATTTTAAATAGTGGGTGAGATCCAATAAAGATAAATAAGATGCAATGCATTTGTTGGTTGATTATTCCTCCCCAAGAGAGGATGAAAAATAATTGGTTAGGTAGCATTTTCTTGGAAAAGTGTCTTGGGAGTATACTAATCATAAATCATTGCTGTGTTGTTGCCAGCACTCCCCCTGAATCTCATAAGAGTGGGAGATACAGACAGAAATATAGATTGCAAAACACATGGAAAGATCCTTTTCCACCCGTCATTGATCAAGCCTCAGCTGGAGTGCTGTGCCTGGTTTGGGATATTTTACTTTAAGAGCAATGTGGCACACTTGGAGAGCATCCAGAGGAGAATAGCATGTTCTTAGTAAAGAACATAACCTACAAATAAAAGATTTCTAAAAAACTGGCCTATATCAGGAAAGAAAAATCTGGGAGTGGGAGAAAAGAAATTATCACTGTTTTCGAGAATGTAGAGACTGTTTCAGAGGAAGAGACTCTCTCCAAATATGGTGGATAAGAGAAATGGCTTAAATTGGTGTTTGACATGAGAAAAATCTCACAGGAATAGTTATTCCTGCACTGAAACTGTGAGAGGGACTAAGTAGTCCCTTTATGCCATGCTTTTCTGTTACAATATTTCATAGTAATTAATACTAACAATTTCATTTAAAGGATACAGCTGTGCCACTCCAGATCCTGGATTTGGTAAGCTGACAAGGCCAATGCCGTAATTTTAGACTCTAACCTTGAATTTTATTGATGTCCAAACAGTATTCTCTTTTATTTTCCTCTCTAAAGCCGTTCTGAATTGCTCATTTGAAATAAAAAATATGGATGTGACTATACTTTCAAGACTTCCCCACTGAAATGTTATACATACTTTTTTTTTTTTTACACTCACAACACAGGTTACAAAATAAGATGAAAGTAAGAAAATAATACTTAAAATAAGATCATTTACACATTGGGTTTTTTCCCAGTGATTCAGTAAGTACTAGGTGTAAACTAAGCACTTTAGCATTGGTAAACTTGAAGACCAAGCCCTTTTCCAGATTTATAATCAGAAGCTAAGTTAAGCTTTCTGGAATTCTCCATCCAGGCTTAAGAACTGAAGTCCCCCCATGGGCAATCACCTTAGGTGTGGGAGAAATTTCTCTGTACAGCTGAGGAGCAAAAGGAAGGTTGGAAATCATGTGGCTTACCTCAAGAATTAAAAGCAATCTCCTTCTGAAGCCAGAACAACTTAGCTGACAAAAAATCCCCATAAATTAGGAAAGCTTTCCTCCAATTACCTTGCCCTTTGCTCTTTGGTCTCTTGGTCTCCTTTACATGAGTGCCCCAACTTGATGTTCATCACATCAGGGAAGTCCTGGGCCTGAGCAAGGCTTGGACTAGATAATGGGGCAGCAAATGCTGGCCACAGCAATTGCCAAAGAGCCCTTGAACCTATAACCTCCCTGTTCCTCTCAATCCTGTTAGATATTTACCTACCTAAATATGTTTTCAAAATCTCTCTCTAAATGACTTACAGGTGTAAATCCCATTGGATATCAATAGCTTTTTTTTTTTTGCAAGTGATCAATACACTTTTAAAATCACACTCATAGCTTTAGCATATGTACATAAAGCTAATGCTCACCCAGTTTTCTTATGGCCTATATTTGCTGTTACAAGACTTCTATTTTTGCAGAGTTACTGCCATCTAAACTTACCAAGGTAACTGTGATGAAGAACGAATGCTGTTTTGATTGAAACTCAGTGGAAACAAGCTTAGAGAGATTTTGCATTTATTTCTTGATATTAAAATGCTTCTAAGAAAGGAACCAGTTGAAGGACTCACCTTCTGCTTATCCAGGAAAATACTTGCTCCTGGTTGCATGGAAGCTGCTATGCCTTAACAAAGCACAGTCAGAGGTAAAGCCCAAAATGTGGATGTGCTGCAATTAGGCAATGCTTATTCTTCCCTGCTCCTCAAATTGGTTTTGCTATAGAATCAGAAATCATGCAGGTTGGAAAAGATATTTAAGGTCTTCGAGTCCAACTGTTGCAGACATGCAGAGCAATCACGTACATGTATGCATATAACTCAACCTGGGTATTGAAAATGTGTGATTCAAGAATTTGAGCTCTCCTCTGAATTGGCATAAATAATGTGGAACACTTTTCCTGAAACCTACTTTAATGATGAAAAGGTTGTTGATTTTCAGTGCAAAGGTACATCTGTTTTACTTAGAACAATGCCCAATGTTAACTAATTATTTCACTTTGCAGATAGTAAATTAGCCTGGCTCAGTAATGAGGTCTTCTTAATCCTGTGCATTTCACATAGGCAGGAAGGGCCACAAGGTCATATAGAAAAATAAATTCTAAAGGTTTTCTAGCTACTTAAAAGAATAATTTTGAAAAAGCTGGTTGTAACGGCCAAAATTTTGTGGACTGTTTCCTACACGAAGCCTTTAATACTTTTAGCTTTCTGTGGCTTCTCTGATTTACTTGATTTTTTTGTCATACTGAAAAGTAGTGTTTTCTGACTTTTTGGTCACAGGACTGTCACTAAACAGCTATGTCAAATCAGTAAGGGTTGATTTTACACCCAAGGTCAGCTAACAAAAGAGGTTTGTTTTAAATGATAAAGCCATAAAGTAGAAAGATACCTACCTTTATAGATGAGGATGCTCCACAGTGGGGAGAGAACACAGGCCTTGTCCTGCAGTCTTTACTTCCATGTTTCCAGAAAATTAAAAAGGAGGGAAGAGTTAAAGCAGGATTTCACAACTGTTGCCTAAATGAGATAACTTTCACTGTGCAAAAGGGACCCATATCTTATTAAAACAAAAAAAAAGTGAAACCTCAGTCACAATCTGCATCTTGTTTCAGTGTTGGCTATTAAGAGAGCATGGCAAGAGGGTAGTGGTCTTGGCTAGATATGTTCACAAACCAAAGGCATGCACTAAATGAAAACTAGGTATCACAAATGCCTTTCAGGCCCTCACTGCCAGCGGCTGCACATTCCCTAAAATCCTTTCTCCAAACGTATATACAAAAAGTTGGCATGCACATGCATAACACGTCGGAGTGCAGATGGTTTTTGTGGTCTTAATGGTGCTTTTATTCCCCTCAGTTTTCTTCCTTTCTTTCTACATGCATGTGGATGTGGAGTAGAGAGGGAGGCAGAACACATAAAGAGTCTCATGTTTGTTAACTGTGGAAATAGCATTCTCCTTAATGTTTCCTTCCTTTCAGAACCCCATATTTGCTATTTTAAGTGTCCCAGCAGCTTGCACAGGATAGAAGAAATGGCATATAGAAAAGCCAGGCTGGGCCACACTAGATCAGCTTGGGAAGCAGATGCTGCCATGTGGGAGCCACCTCTGAGCCCAGCAGTGGGGTGGACTGAGGGGCCACTCATCCCCAAGACCTCTTTGCACATCTGGCAGTGCACTCCAAGCCGGCTTCTGTGATAGGTATTTTCTTCCTAAAGGAAAGAACAGCCTCCGTTTGAAAGAAAAAGCTTTAAACCTTGGCAGAGTCCCTGCCAGTACTGATTGTGCAACAAAACCTATGTAATTCCACTGAACAAGTGAGAAATAAATTCACTGTTCTGCAATTCACTGAGACCGTGTCCCAGCAAGTTTGTCACTGCTCTTTGGTGGGTGGTGGCTTAGTTTTTGTTAGCAATGTCTCTGGCTGCACACACTGCAAGCAGTCTCCTCTGAAGGGAGGAAAACATGCATTTGTCATGGGCAAGCCACAAATTAGTTAAATACAAAGACTAGTAATATGGTTTCAACTTCTAAAACACTCATATACATTGCATATACCTACAGGATGTCCAGGAAACTTTGCACGGTAGAAGAGGGCAGCCTGCTGAAAACTGTATTTGGTGAACAGAAGCTGATAAAGTACCACTGGCCACAGAGGTTCACCTCATGCTGCATGGCTGCTTTCACTCTCATCATGAAATGCAACAAGTCTATCCAAATGTGACAGTTTTTTGAGGGGAAGAGGGGGGACAGTCAAGGCTGTTTATGGCTCAGACCTTCCACACTCACAGTTTATGTTCACATAGCAAATGGCACTGAATTATTCAAACCATTTTGGAGTTGAACTCACTGGGTTCCTACTGGTGTTAGCAGTACTGAAGAGGTTGCTGCTTTGTGAAATGGAGGGGGAGGGGAAGGATGCTGCCTGTAAACTGTAACATGCTTTGCAAATGTCCCTGTTAGCTTCCAAATTCTGGACCTTGATTTGTATAGCAGCCTGAGAGGTCATTTTAATGGCGGGGAAATGAGTGTTATTGAAGTACTAAAGCACTAATAGGAGTAACCTCTCCAGTCCTTCTACTAATCCATCAGAGCTAGAACTAGCATCCAAAGCATTCCAATTCTCAACCTGCTTTTTAGCTGCAATATTCGTATATGTTTTGAAAATGTCTGGGGTTCTCTTGGGAACCTTGTACCAAGGATTCCCTTTGACTAGAAAAATAAAGATGTAGCAAAACACTGAGAATGTGAATCTTGGAGGTTTAAAATTTAGATTTTTATGAATCACATAAAATAGGTCAAAAAATTCATAAGAACTTTTTAGTCTTCTCTGGTGCAATAAACCAAAATTAGGGACCTAATCATAAAATCCAGCTTCCATACCTAATGGCCAACAAATATTTAAGGTCTTATCAGAAACCTCTTGCCTGTTGAACTGGCCACAGCCACCACATGTTTCTCACCAGCTGTCTTTTGCCTCATGCTCAGCACAAGACTCTCATTGTGCTGCACAGAAGCCTCATGCACACACAAAACACAAATGGTTTGCTCAGCAAATTGCAAACACCTCCACCACCTATCTGCTGAGATAAGTCTGGGCCATGAAGAAACACTTCACCAAGGCACCTAATCTGATGCAATATCTGCACTAAAATTATAAGGACTACATTTTATGAAGCAAATGAAATTAAAAAGACAAGGAAAGCCCAACCTGAGATTTTCCTCTGCACTAGGTTTTCAAACTACTGTTAAGTACCATGCAATGTCTATCTCCTAGACCTAGCTTTTTTCTGATGTCCACAGCTTAACAAGTCAGAGGAAACTGCTCCTCACAAAGCTACTACCAGCCCAATTCAACACCGATATCCCCAGGCTCAAGCTTCAAGGTGGTGATTAAAGAAACTTTTAAACACACATGACTATTAACATGTCCACAGTTTTAAAGCGCACACAAAAAATCAATGAGAAATTTTATGTGGCTTTTCTACTTCCTAAGTTAGTTCAAAAGCAATGTGCACAGGAAAAAGCAAGGAAAAAAAAGATATTCTGCTGTTGATGTTCTGATCAACTTATGCTTGTGAAGCCCAGGAAAATCATCACCTGGCTCACTAGCAAAGTCACTGGCTGCATGCACATAATTCCGGATTAAAAAAAATATAGAAAATATCACAACCTGCATCCTGTTCAAGGCTGACTCCAAAAAAAGCTTCTTTTCATGTAATAGATCAGTAACACTACTTTTAGCATATCTCTTATCATAGCAGTCTTTTTACAGGAAGTCAAAAGCAATAGCATTTTCTACAAGAATACCCTACTATGCCACAATTTCTGCATGCCTGATTGGAGCGTAGGCGGGAACTCCTACCTGCAATAAACCAAAAGCAATAAATGCTCACCCATGAACTGCAGTCATGATTTCACCTCTCCCTGAGGAATATTTCCTCTAAATACCATGTCACCAGAGTGAAATGGAAAATACCTTCATAGCTCTTAGCTCTTCAGTAAGCTAGGAGTCAAATGAGACCAGCACTTGAGATCAGAGTAAGCAGCCAAGAATGCTTCAGTAGCAGCTCTGGCACCTCAAGTCTCTGTTAAGATCCTTTCTTCAATTCTCTGATAAGAGATCTCATAGTCACTGTTCTCTGAGAAAAAATGGTCTCAGGCAGCAGTTGCAACAGGTAATCAATGCTACATAAACTTTTTTTAAAAGGACTTTGTAAGCAACTGTAATCCCTAGGACAAGAATGGTGAGAGTAAATTCCAGTGGTGGTTCATCCCACTCCTGTGATTTTTCTTACAGATGAACATAATTGCGTGACATACGGATAGATATGGATATCTCTTCTCCTCATGAGCAGTAACCTGTTGATTAAGACTCCAGCTTAAGACTTCAGGAAGAAAATATTCCAGTCTTTCTTCTGCTCCACCGCAGCTGGAAATTCACATAGATTTATATTACAGCAAATACGATTTTAAAAAATATGTTGGCCTTTTATCCAAGGCGAAAGGATATTAAAAAGGATATCTTTTATCCTTTTTAATACTTCAGCTATTTGCCCAAGGATCTCAAACCACACTAGGCCTAAACATCAAGGCTAGAAACTTGTGACCCCCAATGCCCCATTTAGTGGTAAAATCCCTTCTCCTTATAGGATGGCAGTTCATACACAGTGCCCATCACCAAGGCAGGGCACTGGGAGCTCCTGCTACCTTGTCTATTTCTTATAACCCTCATATCTTCTTGCATGATGCTGTTTACTAAGATGTTACTGTCCATTCTGTAGGTATGACCCCTATTCCTTTGCCCTGGGGATGTAACTTACATTTGGCTACATTTTAATCTCCTAACTCAATGAAGAAAATTTAAAGCCTAATTTTAAGAGCTATAAGTATTCTCCAGTCTCTTGACTTTATTAGCTCTAAATATCAAATAAACTATAAAATCCCTCATTTTTGACTTTCAGGAAGTTGGTTTTCTATTTTTCAGCTCAGAGATTAAAATTGTAGTTTGCTAACTTTGCAAGCAAATTACAGAATGAAGTGTTAAGGCACCAAGAGAAAAGAGAAAAATATGCCTGAAGTGAATTAACAACATGAATAAGTGAACAACAGATGATAGAATAATTTACTGTTTCAGTTCAAAAGGGTCTCTATTAGAACAAAATCCCTTTGAGAAGGGAAGAGAAAAAAGGCTACATGCTGTAAGCAAGAAAGTAACCATCAACATAATCATTCCTAGAATCTGATCTTAACCTGTCCTTTCTTAGAAATCTTGTCCATGTACAGAAAAAACATGACTGCAAATTAGTAAAACAATTATAGTCAAAGGCTGTTTATACTTCATGATAAAACTCAGTTAAAATCTTTGCCTTCAGAGACTGTGTGTGTATTGAATTCCAGGTAAAATTCCCAATGCAATTGATCAAAAGACCCTTGTCTTCAGTGAATGTGCATCTGATCAGTATCCGATAAATCTGCGCTAGATCAGTGGTTTCCCTGGTAAAGACCAGCAATTAAAGGAGAGCACTGCTTCCTAAGAAGGTGGGCAGCAACGCTGGGGCAAAGCACAAAGATCTCAATACTTCATGGAAAGCTAAACAGGGTCTGTGTTTGCCCAGAGCTGACTTGAAGTCACTGCACTCCCAACCTCAGGTTTATCTCAGGGGTCTCATCTAAACAGTGTAAGGAAAAGCAACCTGTCATACTCATTGAGACTTCCAGTGGAACAGCAAGTGGAAAGAAAGGGGGGGAAAAAGAAGACCCAGATCCTACAAACCTGTGCACTTACCCATATATGTGAATACATAAGCCATTGACTTCATAGGGTTGGTGATGTGTTTACTGGCAAGCCTGGAGCCTGTGGGTAAATCCCCTGGGGGTGAAGGGATCCATTTGGGTTCTGCCCACAAAATGTATCAGCACCTCACCTGAGAGACTTATAGGACAGTAAAAGAAATCAATTAAAAATCATCCTGTTCTGTACAATAAAACTACAAGTTAAACACTGTCCCTGCAACAAGCTACGCTGTAGTCTGCCTGGCCCACGCTCAGTGCAGAGCAGAGGAAATGACACCCTATACAGCCTTCTTGGACAAGGGCTTGGAGCTCACTTGATCAGTCATGTGTGTCCCAGGTTAGAAAGGAAATCCCAAACTAACTCCTTCCTGTGTGAGGAGATGGGATAGCGTAGGATACAGAGCAGTCTTTGGTATGTCCCTGCCATCCTGCACAGCCACAGCCTGCTACACTGGACGTCAAAACTGAAGTAGCTGCACTAACCTTGGACCATCTAAATGCAAATTTCTTATTCTGAAAAAAAAACCTTCCAAGCCATTTGATAAAACTGGAGCAGAGAAAGCAGCTTTAACCTATGGGGAATCCAATCCTGGTTAAAAACAGGCTCAAATAAAGTGGCTGCTGAGTCCATCACATTGCATATTGGTAAAAGTAACTTAAGTTTTTTATCCTATCTGAGAGTCTTCATTTTCTATCTCTGCTAATTCCTTAGCCTGCAAATTCCCAGAACCAGAAATGTCCTAACAGGCTTTTCTGCCCGTCATGAAATGCTCTTATTACCTCTACATGGGAAAGTAATTTGGTCTTCTGATTTTCAGCAGTGATTTCTGTGTGAAGTATGGTGACTCTTATCAGAAACTGGCAGGGGTTTATATATGCTAAAAGTTAATCAGTGATTCCTTTCTTCAAGGCAGGACATATCATTCTTCTAGTTGGATTAAGTTTTTTTTCCTAAACTAATGCAAAAAAAAATAGTTTAGAATTCTTTGAAACATAATTGTATTACCAAAAATATTTTCAGCCTGATTTTATGCTCGAGACATAGTTCCATACAGTGGACTGTGAATAGAAGTATTGTCGGCTGGGGCTCTGTACAGTGTAGGAAGCAGATCCTCCAGTCTGGTCATGGTACAATAATGCAAAGCAACTGTGAAGTGTGTTTAACTAATCCTGTGAGGAGTTTTCAGTTCTGGACAGTCTCCAGGAGATGTGAGGCCATTGGTGGGTTCACGCTGATCCGCACCCACTGCCTGATGTGAGGCACTGCTGTGAAAATTCAGGTATTCCCCGTCTGAACCATGGTTGGTGTGACTGCAGTCATTTTAGGTGCATGGGCAGGTGGCATCAGCTAGACAAGGGTCCACTAAAGGGCAGAAGGTGGAGGATTGAGGAAGGTTCTGAGGGTTCAGAGAGCTCTTGTTAGTGACTCCTGCACTGTGTTTTCTTGGATGTCACCAGGTATCTGTCCAGGAAGTTAAACCATTTCAGCTAATTTTGATGTTTGAAGCTGAGATCTATTTTCAGGTCAAGTTCACCTTTCACAGGTGACATTCCATTGGAACCTTCCTTGGGTTCCTGCTAGTGAATTATGGCCCAGAGGTCAGTAACGTGTTCAACATAAAATCAGTTGCCCGAAGGCTCTGATCTAAAGCCTATTTTTCAGGTGGAACAGAGAGAAACCAGTGGAAGCATTTCAACTGGAACAGAAAGCAGAAGACTCTTATGCTAGAAGATGTTCAAAAGGAGCAGAACTTTTGGCATCCTTACAATTCCCACATCACATAGACAGGAAAAGCGCTATCAATGCAGGCCTTCTTCTGGATCAGCTTCAAGCTCTTTCCCACCCTTCCACCTGCACTGCTAACAGCAGCAGTGATTGATACAGCCAAGCCAGTGCCGATGCCTCAGAAATGCTCAGGTTTAAAGCAGAGCAGTGTTGCACACTAGCAGGAAAAGCCACGTCATTGGCACTCGTTTAATAAGGTATTCCTAACAGCCTGCAAGCGGGATGTGCTGTAATTACAAGAGGGCAGCGGAGTGATGGGGCTCCGGCTGCCCCCGACAGCTCTGCTCCCCTGGAAGAGCAGAGCTGACAGCTCAGGAATGAGAGCAGCAGAGCTGGAGGCAGCTTTCCTGGCAGCTGGCCTGCCTGCACAGCGCTCTCACCCAGACCGTGCTGGTGCACAGGAGCTTTCTGAACAACATGAGAAAGCCCAGGGCAAGAGGCAAACAAATTTCTCTTCTCTCTGGGAGAAAACAGGACACTCTGGTAATTTAATTTGCCAGGCTCTGCTGTAGTATGATGGTGCAGATGAGAGGATGCAGACATATTCTAGGGCAGCCTACTTTCACATTGAAGCACTGGGGGTTTCTTATACAAACAATGTCTTTAACAAGTCTATCTTAGTTCTGTCTAATCCAAAAGGTAGTAATTATGAAGTATAGTTTACAAGCTTTGGGGGGTTTTTTCTTAATACTAAAAAAATGGATGCAGTTTTTGAAACTAACAGAAATATCACTTCTGCCCAGTCCTGAAGTAACAGAGATCTTCTTTCCTTAACTCAGAAATAATAGAGCAAATAGAAGGACTATGAACTCTCACTTATTTTAAAGGTTTTCAATTCAGACAGCTTATGAGTGGGTCCTGCTGATCTCGACGGAAGTTATTTGTCCATAAAAAAGAGAGCTGTATAGACCTTGATTTCCACATGACTGTACTCTTTAAATGCATTCCCTCAGCTTCCCAAGGAATGGAGGCAGACAGGGTTCAGGGTATGCCTTGGAGCTCCTGGGTATTTTATTTGGTATACTGCAGCATATTCTTACAACATGGCCAAAGAGCTGCAGCTAGTTCATTTTGGATCATGCCTACAATCACCTGTGAAATCTCTTTTTATTGTTGTATGCTCAGATATCATCATGATCCAAATCCCTGGGCTGATCAGTGTGAATAGCTAGGGAATACGTGTATAACCTCTCCTGATTATCATGCAGCTGTACTGTGCAGTAGCTTTCCTCCATTTAATTTCTCATTACCTGTTTAATGTTCCTCTGTCTCTCTCCTTTTGAAAGGAAAATCTTCTTGACCTCAATCAGTGTTCCTTCAAACTCCTTCCTCCCCCGCCCCAACCAAGTTCATGCTTCTCTGTCAGCTTTTAATGCTCATTCACCAGGGCGGATTGTCCTTGATCACCTGCTGTCACTCTCCCATCCCGTCTTCCTATGTCAGAACATTTTCTGTGCCAACATACTAAGCTAATCTTCAATACTGACACCTTACATTCAGGCCAGCAGTGTTAAGCAAGGGCAAGTGTTTGCTTTCAGAAGGCAGCCAGGATGCTTTCAGAGATGCCAGGATGGTTACTGCTTTCCCACAATTTAATGCCACAAAGTTTTACACTGGGTCTTGCTCTTTGACTTTTGATTTTCTGTTGTAAAAATGGATGTGTGACAAGGGAGGTGGGGGGGTCGCTAGCAGGACGTCTTTCATTTGTTTGGTTTTTTCCCTAGGTAGCATTTGCTACTTGGGATCTCTACTTCCCACACAGAGTTTTATAAACCATAATGCAGTCATCGCAGGGAACAGCAGATCCAGTCAGTGGACCTGCAAGTTCTCAGACTAGTCAAAGGCAAAAAGAACCTCTTCAATAACACAGAGAAAACCTGTCTGTGTGTCTTGCACCTTAACAACACCAAGCTTTTGAAAAATAGCTTTGCAGTGCAACATGGCGACTGTGCTGTTGATAGAACAACTTTCCTTCTGTCGCAGAGGCTTTTGGCAGCTTGAGGGAGCTGTGTGGGGTTTGGGATAAGCAGTCCTTAAGGGTATTTGTGTAATTGTGAAGAGCTTGAAAAAACTAATATATTCGATGCTTGCTCTGTGGCACTGGAGGGCTTCTGTAACTACAGGCATTGCCTTGAACACCTCCAAAAGCAGGTAAGAAGACATCCAAAAATATCAATCACAAAGGGCACCGCGACACTTGGGCTCACCTTTCAACAATTTCAGTTTCAGATCTCACAGCTTGGAGAGATGTAAGACTTGCCACCACAAACACACCTCAATTTGGTGCTAATGAAGGCTTCTTCATTGACTTTGCCAGCATAAGAGGGAAAGAGAATGGCTCTTCTGGAGGCTGGAAGTGTACACAGCTGTAGAGAGCGCACAGATTTGCAGAGTGTATGTTGTCCTCTGTACTACTGCACTACAGAGCTTTTGCTCTTCTGGTAAAGTATCTGTCCATGGAGTTTCTGATGAGGAAGATGAAAGAATTCATGCCTATTTATGCCTGAGGCTACCAATGGCTGAACTGCACTTTGGCCACAGTAACTTTAAACTTGAAAATGTGAATGAAGAACTTTCCTCCTTGCTGTCAACATACATACTCATTTTGCCACTTGCATTTCCCCCACCCTTTCAAATATTCATTCACTAGACACAAGGGCAGAAGACTCAGATCCAAACAATTAGGTTCTGTGCTTACTGCCAACTCCTGCTTCAGCTTCATAACCTCATTCTTCAGCACAGACCAAACTGAGTTTCACCCTTTGCAATACCCCAAACTTCTCAGCATTTCAAAATAGCTGCATCTCATTAGAAAAGCAAACATCAGCCTGTATTACCCACCAATTACCCCAGCCCAAAGCCCCTAGCTACCCAGAACGGAGCTCTCTCTTCTCATGAACTTGTCATTAACCTCTTAGTCCCCTTTTAAAGTGCACCAAGCCCCCTGCTGCTGGGCTGGTTTACTCAGCCCACAGACAAGGACAGCCAGGAAGGTTAATGGTATTTCTCACTTCCTTCAGCTCCCTTGCTGGCACAGTGGGATCCCCACAGCCTCTCACACCACGCGTTCTTGTGCCAAAACTGCTCTTTAGCTTAACTTAAATGGCCCATTTCCCTTCCTGCTACTAACTCTTCTGAATTACTTATGAAGAGTAATAATATAAGCTCTACAGTCTTTTGCTGACCTAATTACACTTGAGCATATTCCCTCATAGGAGAGTGACTGCCCCCAGCCATCACCTTTGACTCTGCTCCAGGCTGGCCACATCTTTCCTGGCTGAGAGTGACTGGTATAAGGCAGCAGGGATGAGATCTCTCCAGAGATTTCTGTGATAGCTTTAATAAGCCTTGCTCTCTGGAGGAAGTACCTTGCCTAATAGATTTTGTGGTCGCCTTTTTTATCTTTGCAGTCACCACATCTCAGTGGCTCATTGTCACCTTGTGACTAATGAAACCAAGACTTATTCCTCCTCTCTCATTCACAGTTGATGAACTCAGAGACATTTCCATGATTAATCCTGAAACATCAGGATTCTGTCCCTTTGCTGTTAGATACATTTCCATTTCTACCCCACTGGTCGTCATGCTCGTGCATTATGCCTTCCCATAATCTTCCAGCCCTCACCCTGTTGGCAGTGCCTCCCAGTCTGATGTCAACACTGGGCAGCTCTACCTCCTGTCTTGCACTTCTACCAGGGCAGGGCAGAGTTAAGTCTGATCCTAGAGCAACTCCATCATTAATTTCCTTGCTTGCTGATAGTTTTTCCTCTCAGAACAAAAACAGCCACTCCCTCTCTGGAGCCAGAGGAACAACTGGCCCAAAACTGTGAACCTCATACACGGCAGCATGGATATGTCTTCTGTAGGTGAAAAAATTTGGCAAAGGCCAGACCAGGTGCCCAGGTCTCCCCAGCTGGCCAGGCTCTCCACTTGCCCTGTCTGGTGCTGTCAAATGGACCTGGTTCTGCCAGACACTGTGGGCCTGCACCCCGTTGCTGAGGGCACAGCTCATGCTGTGGCTGTTCTCATCTTCCGGTTTGTTCATCCCCCTTAGGAACCACCAGCCCTCACTGTGCCCTAGCTGCTCTGCCATGAGCTGCTCGTGCTCCTCCTCAGCTTTGAAATACACATGGCACCCGCAGAGTCTGAGACCAGATCCTTGCCAGCTTCTGCTTCATCTGCCTGCTTATGGGCAGAAGAGAGGGATCAAAGGTTTTATCTCAGCCCCAGTAAAGAAATCTCTTAATTTAGAAGAGTGATTTTCAGTGATATGAAGAATATCTTTTAAGCAGCCAATTGAGACATCTGTACGGACATCCACATTTCTAAAGTATCCACTAAATTAGATTTTGAGAGAGAGGATAGGTTACTTGTCAGATAGGCTTTACATTAACTGTACAATTTATAAATATGTGGGTATTGAGCACTGCCCCAAATTTTTCTGCAGCTTGCTTGCTTTAGTCCACCCTTAGTGGAAGCACCACCCATTGTTAAGTATCACAGCAATTTGTGATAACTGGGTGCCAGTCTTACCCTCTCATTGTCCACAAACCTAGAAACAAAAAATTCTGTGCATTTTTGCATTTTGCTTTTTCTAAACACCGGTGCTCTATTTAAACTGCCCGGCAGTTCAATTGACCATTGTTGTGTGTGTGTATGTGTGTGTCCCTGCCCCGTGTGTGCTGTTTCAAAGTTGACATGATGACAAAAGCCACTTAAGGATGGCAGCTAATAAGACATCTGCCTTCCCCTCGCTGGCGAGGCAGCAGCCAGATGTGGGCTGGTAATAGGGTGCATTACCTTTAGACTCCGGGTCACTGCTTCACCTCTGATCCTTGTCAAAAGTGACCATGACTTGTTATCTGCCTGTAAATCCCTAGCCTAGGAAAATGCATTGATTCTGTTTCTTTAAGCCCTGCTGACAACTCTCCATACCACAATTAGCCAAAGTAGCAAAGATGGGCTGGAGTGAGTGGCTTTCTCGGCCTGCGGTGGGGGTCCAGCAGGTCAGTGACGAGGCAGCTCTGGGCAGGCTTGCTGGCTGCAGAGCTCCAGCACCACATTTTTCTGCTCAGGCATGAACTATATTTTGATATAAACAAAAATAGCATTTAAACAAAGCGAATTAGCACAGACTTTAATTTTTCTTTTGCTTTCTGGAGCGCTGCTAATAGAAATCAGTGTCCATTTAACGGAGCATATTTTAAGAAAGGATGGGCTAAAGAAAGGAAACTGTAGGATAAAACACAGTAATTTTCAGGGGCTTTGGAGTCACAGTATAAAGTGATGGTTCATTGTTTGTCTGCAATGTATGAAACCCTGGGCTTTGTGCTGATTTTGGCTGGTTTGTGCTGTATCTGCACATATATATCATGCCAAAAATGCCAGCCAGCTGTGCTGCATTTGCAATGTAAAACACTATACATTTCTTTTTTACTTTCTCTGTGTATCCTAAGATAAGGCATAGATAAGATGTAAGTCAGGAGGAGTTTTGTTATTAACTATTTTATTATTAGCTATTTTATTAGTTTTATTGCTGTTCATCAGTAATATGCATAATGTTATCAGATGATCAGAAATAGCCATTTTCACCACATGTAATTATCAGGATCTTTTTCAATTTCAGTTTATCAAATTACCATATTATGCATATGGATCGCTGTATTTGTTCGATGTCTTTATTGATGTCAAAATGCAACCAGAGTTTAATCCCAGTAAAAGGGCATATTGAAGACCTTCATTTGTGGTGATTGAATGATACATTAACCCAAGAGAACAGAAGGTCTGACATCACTACCAGGTAGTTAATGATTATGCTTCCTATTGCCACCTAATATTATCTTGAAAATGGCCATGTCAGGAGGCCTAGAAATCCCTCAGAGCACCTTATGATTTTTTATTTTCAAGTGTTCTATTGTAGCATATGATCAGACACACAGAGAGAAATATTAATTAATGAAATGATCTATTAGATGTTAAAAAAACAAGGGCCAAAATCTGCTTTTTTTCAGTCCGTTCTCAGTCAGGGAAATCTCCAAATACTTCCAGGGTGAACTCTTGCTGGAGAAATTATTTCTGAGCAAAGCAGGAGGAAATAGAGCAAAATATCCCACAAACAGTAGAAAGATATTTATTTTAGGAAGGTGTCCTGTGGGCTTTGGTGGGAAGAGCATAGGAATAGCCACTCAGGCTTCCCTCTCATCCATGCCCTGACAGGGGTCACAGCAGATGCTTGGGGAGGGATACCAGCAAAGGGCAAGCAAGTAAGAGTCTTTCTGCTCCCTTAGTGATGGGCAAACAGAAGCCTCAAGAAAAAAGACATCTGAACTCAGCCTATATGTGAATGTTGTTCAGTCTTACTGGTGCAGAAAGATTTTATGGCCTGGGAAGTTTGAGCTTTGGAATCAATCTATCTTCTTAAACCAGGGTACTTTTTTAGCTGATAACTCCATTAGGTATTTGGGGTCATGAGACTCTTTAGGGGGGTTAGATGCTGAGTGCCCTGGCTGCAGCAAGGCTCTGCTGGGATGTGGGAATGTGGCAGAAGGATGGCCAGGGTGTGGAATAAAGACAGTAGAGAGGCTGGAGGAGCACAGGGCCTGGAGCACCTGTAATGTGATGCAGCAGAGACAAGCAGGTACAGGCACGGGTGAGCAAGGAGAAGGCAGGGCCTTCTAGGGAAGAGAAGACACCAGCATGTCTTTGGCTTGGCCACTTCTACAGAATTTCAGCTGTTATTTAATTGAGGTGCTTAAAAAAATGGATTTAGTTTAATAAAGTGATGATTAATCTTCATTATACTCCTCTGTGATCATCACAGCAAAAAGCAGCACTTGTCTGCTTATCATCTCTTCTGAAAATCTTACTGGTAAAGAAATACTTGATTGATGATTAGATTTTTGCCATCAAATCCCATTTGTGTTTACGTGCAGGAAAAAGGAAGGTCTCACTTTTGAGGGAAAAGGGAAATAAAAGGAAAGCACAATTGCTGGGCACTTATCTCTGACATTCATGTAATGTAGTGTGTGTCCTTGTGTGACATTTATGTGAGAGAAAAAGAAAAGCATCGATTGAAAAAGGTTACAGGAGTTCTTCAGGCATGAAGTCATCTCCAGGCAGCACAGTCACTGCAGTTTATAAGCAGGTTCTGCTCTCACTCACTGCATTCACAGACTTAGGGCACCATTTAACCCATTTGCTTGCTGACACTTCTTTAATACTCAGCTTTGATTTTCCTTTCTAACAGTAGCATTAAATCAATAAATTCAGCCAACTGCTGGGTTTAGGAAAGATGTTTGCAGCCCCTGCCTTTGCTATCCTGTCCTCCACAGAGGAGAAGGTCACCGCACAGAGGAGGTGGGCATTGGCACGAGGAACTTTGTCTCCAGTTTGCTGGGAAAGTGCTGGGACACAAGAGGGGTCTTCTTCTCCCATCCCTATGCATGACTTTCTGCGAAACTGGGAAGTCAGATGGACACAGGACACAGATGCAGAAAATGGCAGGGTGAGGACCACCACTTAAACTCTGTTCCACTTTTAACTCTGTGAAGAAGAAAATCCAAAGCCTTCCCTCAAACAACCATTACATGAATATCTATTTCATTTCAGTAGCAGTCACTTTGCTTTCTGTCTCTGGTTTCTAAGCACTGGGATTGACTCATGGCATTTCTTGAGGTTCCTTTTATTTCTACTGGTGTGGCAGCTACAATATTATCTTCATTCAGCTCAGAGCACATCATTCTGCAAAATGTTGTGCAGACATCCTCACAATCCCTTGGCAGATCTTGCACAGCCAAGGTTTCTGAAGATGCAAGTCCATGTACAAAGGCATAACCAAAGAGCTGTGAGAAAACTGGCAATATATTCATAGCAAATCATGGCAGAGAGGTGGAGGCCTCTCTGTTTCCCTCCTCTTGCAGTGCTGTCTAACTTGTCTAAGGTGGCCTGGGGAATCAGGAGGTCCCACTTCATGGCTTCCTGGGCAAAACAGCTGTTTTTTAGAGAAAGCAACACTCCTGAGCAAGGATGGCCATGTAACAGTGCTGGAGCTGCTCCTGCAGTTTCTCGTTGTTGGCACGAGTTTTCCAAGAGCACAAAAGGTGGGAGTGAAGCTGCCTCCTCTTGACTCCTAGTCATAGTCTGTGCTTGCAGATGAAATTGTCTCTGTCACAAGATATAAAAGATGCATGATAACACTAGCATCTTCCATCTTACTCAACTGATTATGAATCTAAAAGAAATAGTAACCATGTAAACACAGGCTTTTACATGGCACAACGGCAACACTGAGACATGTTACTCCCCGGGGTAGGTAACAAGGAATGCATGAAATATTGTGGGCTCAGGAAGTTGTCTAAGGTAAAATGGTCCTTAGTGTCACTGACAATATTAGTTTGAGTGTGTGATGAAGCATTACTTGACCAGGGTGACCACGGGCCTGCCTGCACAGGTAGGAGCATTGCCAGCCACAACAGCTTCCCTTTCAGAGACATGTCTTCTGTGCAATTTTATTTTAGGTGGAATCTGGAAAAGAAAAGCTTTATATACACCTCACATGCACAACGAAAATAATATACTGTGCAATGTGTAAAGCTGTGTTCAGTTGGAGTCATAGAGCATAGCATTTGCTACTGCACAAAGCAGCACAGGTATTTGTTCCTGCATTATTTGAAGCCAGATGTCCTCACAATTTTATCAAAAAATCTTATTTATTCCCTCTTACAGGGCGCTGTTTTTCCATGATCTTACAAATGCATTCCTATTTATCTTTTTTTCTTTCATTCCTGAATTGGGTACATCACCTTCCACTTGCTGAAACTAAAGATGTGTAACACTTCTCCTTCGCATATCCTGGACAGCCTACTCCTGTCTTCTTTAATTCCAAGAATTCTCCTTTAAAAAATTTTTTTTTAAGAAGGAATCACGCAGGTTCCAGGGTAATTCTTTGTGAAACTCGTGATTATGAGTGAGGGTGGCAGGACTGTGTCTAATGACTCACAGGTGCAAAGCTGTGCAGCCATGGAAAACTGCTTAAAAGCCGCTTGTGTGCCTGTGTGAGAAAGTCTGGAGCGAAACACTCCTCCGACCCCGCAGTTCAGAACGCGGTGGAGCCTGGCGAGTCTGTCGGCAGGTGGACCAAAAGCCCGGGGGGATGCGCAGGGACCTGCTCCCTCTCCTGGTAACAAGGGCAAAGCGTCGGCGGAGCGAAGCCCTTCCCTGCCCCTTCTCCTGCCATCCCTGCCCGCCCATCCCTGCTCCCCGGGGGCCGCTCCGCTCTGCGCCCTCCCAGGAGGCTGCGGGATGGAGGTGGCAAAAGCAGAGAAGAAAGAACTGAGGTGCTGAAGCATGTCCAGAGAAGGACAACAGAGCTGGTGAAGGGTCTGGAGCACAAGTCCTGTGAGGAGCGGCTGAGGGAGCTGGGGGTGTTAACCTGGAGAAAAGGAGGCGCGGAGGGGACCTTGTCGCGCTCTACAACTGCCTGACAGGAGGCTGGAGCCAGGCGGGAGTTGGTCCCATCTGCCAAGTAACAAGCAGTAGGACAAGTAGCGACAGGAGAAGGGGAAATGGTTTTAAACTGACAAAGGGTACGTTTAGGTTGGATATTAGGATGGAATTCTTTAGTGGGAGGGTGGTACTGTAAGAANTTAGTGGGAGGGTGGTGAGACACTGTAAGAAGTTGCCCTGAGAAGCTGTGGAGGTCCCATCCCTGGAGGTGTTCAGAGCCAGGTTGGATGGGGATTTCAGCAACGTGGTCTAATGGAAGGCATCCCTGCCCATGGCAGGGGGGTTGGAACTAGGTGATCTTTAAGGTCCTTTCCAATCCAAACCATTCTACGGTTCTGTGAATTCCATACATACTTCACAATATTGCATTCAGTCATTTCTAGGACAGCTACTGTTTTAGGATCTGGATTTGAGGGGAGTAACTCTCAACTAAACAATGATTTATTACCACAAACACTCTAAGGAACAATTCAGATAAATTCCAAAAATTGGGAATACAAAAGTAACTCCAGGAATAACAAGGAAATATTCAGTCCTGTAGCTGCAATGCTGCAATGCATAGCACGATCCAAGTTATGTGAAAGTGAAACCATACACCAAAAATATTAAAAAGCAAACATTAAAAGGATAAACGTGGGGGAAGATAGATGTGGTTGTGTAAAATTTCTGGACAGAGCCACAGCGGTCTTCAGGCGATTGCGTGGTGCATCAGTGAGCCCCTGTGCTCCTTAGGCATGCTCACACACTTGGGCACCCAATGGGCATCTCACATGTCATGCTGCCTGCTTCACATGTGGGCAAAACATCTGTCTGAAGTCTGTGCACCTGGCCTCTTCACTGGCTGCCTAACTCCTGGCCTGAGCTTCCCTGAAGACATACAAGTGAAAAACTTCTTGGGAAATAGGGGCATGGCACTTTTAATGTAAAAATGGGTGGTGTTGGTTTTCACAAATACCACTCAAAGATTATTCTTATTCATGAATTTCAGTACAGCAGGCTGACTTCTCTCTTGGTTATAGCATGTTAAAGATGATATGGCTGACTTGGTACCATAACAGTGTGTCAAAATATGTTATCATAGCAAAAAATGGAAAACAGTTTCTTGTTGAGGCCTGTGTTCAGCAATCTAACTGCATTTGGCAAAGCACTTAAATGTTTAAAATTATATTTATGTCCCACTGATTTCAGTGGGACTGAAAAAAATACCAAATGCTTCACTTAGCTGAGATTTCAGGCTTAGTCTCATAAGCATCCCCCATCACTACTGAATTCAATGGAAGCTCAGGGATCTTGTCGTGCAGTAGAAAAAGTAATATTTTATGAGGTATGATCTTAATGGAAAAATTACATGTCTTTTCCAACACGAGTGAAAGAGAGAAGCACAAGGCCGTAATATGTTTAGTTTAATAAAAGAGCAGGAGAGTGGAATGCAGGGGCATATTTTGTATGTCACTAATACACAATGTTACCATAAGATGCAGTTTCTGGAGGCTGGGAACTGATCTAAGTTAAAAGAGGAAAATGAATAAATAGAGCAAAGAATGCATGAGTGTTGGTTTGGTATTTGATAGTAGTAGTCATTGCATGTTACAAAGTACATAAATTCAGAAATCATTCAGGAAACGAGATTAATGAGATACATTTCTGAGAGTTAGGGGACTGGAAGTCCAATACTCCTATTTGTTCCCTGGTTTAGCAGGCTGCAGGCAGCTGTCTCGTGTGTATTTGCCTTACAGGTAACTTTTTTTTTTGAAAGGGGATAACCACCATGCTTATTCAGCCCTGGTCATTTCCTCCGCAGATCCTGGTTCTGTTGGATAGTTTTTGCACTCTGAACTAATGTCTGGAAGGAACTCAGCTGCAACCACAGGTTCTTTTACACTGATGGCATCAGGCTGAACAGGAACCATGACACCAGTGTTCACCCTACAGCCATCCTGAGGCAATTTCTTTCTATTTTGGACTAACCTGCTACGACTATGCCTGTGCACATCCCAGTTTGGAAAGGAGAGTTCAATGTGACAAGACCCCAGGAGGATATTCTGAGTGCGATCCCATAGCTAAGGATCTCTATTGCCTTGATTTGTGTAATTTGTGGAGCTATGAGAAAGTGTGGACAAGAGCCTTAACTCACATGGGAAAGATACATCATGAAACTGAGTAAATGACTGATTTGAGGTATAGTAACTGCTCGGCTCTACAGATCACTGGATAAAGGTAACAAACAGAAAACAGCAAGACTCTGTTCTGGATTTTTTTCTATTTTTTTACCATTCTCATGCATTGAAGTTATATGTCAGTTTATAGATGGGGCACTGTCTTGTTTCTGTCTCTCTATAAAATTTATTAAAAACATTGCCTGGATTGAGCATAACAGGTGATCCTCAGACCACAAAATGAGTCTGTGTCATGAGAAAGGGCAGCAAGGTTCAAGCGGTTGTGAGTTTATGGGAAATGAGCTGTCACCTATTTGGGTCCCCAGGGCTGCAGAGTCACATCGTGTAAAACTGCAGGGAGAGTGGTCTTTAATGACCAGCCTGATTTTGGCACTCGGACGAACTGGTGGAGGTATCAAGCAGGGAACACTACCAGTTACGTTTCACATGGTGCTTTCACCCTAAACAAAGGCAGAAAGCCTTTGGATTGACTCTCCTTTTGTGTGTGAGTGCTTTGGGCAGGATGATCATCCCTGCAGCCACCCAGCACTCACCAGCCTAAAACCTGCCATGGGTCGGCTGAGCCAGTGAAGGAGGGTGACCAAAGGGGCCTTTAGCCCATGCATTAGCACCACCTGATACAGTATATCTCCTCTGGGGCAGGATGAGGAAGATGCCTCAGACCGTGACCATCACAGCTGTATGCAGCTGTATGCAGCTGTATCCATCTAATAAACCCCAGTGAAGAGCAGGGCCACAGGGAAACACAAATCCTTCAACAACCTGAGCCACACGTTCTCTGTGCACAGTCGCTGAGCTCTTCATTCCCCAATGCTATCAGTCACAAAAATAGCCATCCTGGTTTTAAAAGCTGCTACCTCTGGCTATATATAGGCTGTTGTGTGTGTGCTTCAACACTGAGCTCTTCACACACATTAATATCTCATTGTGTCACGCCAGGAAGGGTCAGCAATACCCACTGGTTAAAGAACACAGCACACGAGGGAGGGCCACAGCCCTGTGAACGGCGATTCACTTGCTTTGTTGTCTTAGAAAAACAGTCTTGTGAAATCAGTAGGACTTGTCACAGTTACGTCCCCGTGTGCCACCGCGTCTGTGGGATGCAGCCCGTGCGCTTCGCAGGAGAGGAGCCACCGTGCTACACGTGGATGAAAACTGCACTCACCCGCTGAGAGGAACTGGATGAAGCTCGGACGTCTTTTTGTGAATGAAGCTTATGTCCTGGTGACCCACCTCACGCAGAGGGGAAGGAGAGGGAATGTTACTAAATATGCATTCCCAGAAGCAAATGAAGTGCAAGCTCATGGTTCTCTACAGAATGCACATGCGTGGAGTGGCCCGGAAAGCACCAGACGCTGCTTGTTAAAAATTGGCATCTCTTCAACACAGCTACCAGTGATTTTTCTGTAAAACACATTAAGATTCAGTATAAATGCCTTTATGGATTTCACACCACATTAAAAAGAGTGAGTGATTGACTACATTCCCAGTAGCTTATTTTTCATCCTTTGACAGCTGTTAACCAGACAGAAGCATTATTAGTTCAATTTCTCATGCTGTAAAAATATTTGGATATAGGAATTTGGCCAAATTTTTCCTTCTTGTTTCTGGTTTCCTATGAGAGTTGGCTGGATTGTTTTGACAAATCCAAGAGTGTAGCTAGCACAGCATCTTAACACGAATGCTGATTTTAGAGCCAAGCCTCCAGGTTTGCTAAGCAGATTTGAAGATCAAGGTAAAGAGACACAAGCTCTAATTACAGCACTCCTAAGCAAAGTTTCAGGGTCATCAGTGCTTGAATATGTTTTTGCTCTTCACAAAAATAAGTGCTGCTTATAGGATGTGGGGTGTCTGGTTCAAAATAAGGATCTCCCTGCCACAGTCAATAGAGGGTATATGAAAAATAGATGTTGAATTGTAATGCAGATTTGAATCTGTTTTTATCTTGTGTAGACTACAGACAGGAGAATGTCCTTCCTGTCTGTCAATCTCTTCAGTCTATTATTAATTATGAAGAAAACTTCAATTCTATCTGTGTGTGTTCTGGAATTTGCCATCTCTTAAGGCAAACTCCTTTGCAATCAAGGGTTGAAGTTCTTATAGTGTAAAGTATGGAAAGAAAAGAATTTCCCAGATGCCTCAATACCACTGGCAGAGTTTATAGCATCTGCTGTGGCCCTGGGGAATTTAAACTACCCAGGCATTATACATCCTTTCAAGTAAAACAATTGTGCAAAATAAGCAAGGTGATAGTTACACAGCATCAAAGTGAATGAACCGCTCTGCATTTAATTCAGAGGAGCCAACAGCAGAGCCTGAGTGTTTCTGAGCTGTTCAGGTGTCATAGACAGCCGCATTTCTCTCCCTCGAGCTCTGGGCTCCACCAACTCTGTGACAGGAAACCGGGACTTGGTAAATCACAACCGTGTCTGAGAGAATTTCTCATGTTCTGGGAAGCAAACACTTGAACCCTTCTCAGTATATTCATCTGAATATGAATTACATGAGTTTGCAGAGCATACAGAGAGAAAGTTTTGGACCAACTATAGAAGCAATTTTAACACCTACTTTCCTGGAATATGGTTATTTTCAAATCAAGTCTGAGTTTTGAAATGTAAATGTTACAGGTCAAAGCTAAATTAAAAAGTAAGTTCTGCTTTTCAAACGTTTAAATCCTTTTTTTTTCTTTTTAATAGGCACACTGGAGACAGGCATATTGCAGCAGCATAAAGTATTTACTGGTGAGCAGCATTAAATAGCTATTGCAACTCAAGTTGCAATACTTAAGCAACTCTTAAGTCTAATTTTAGCATTCTTAAACAATACTTAGTACTTGTTTCTTGTTCCAACTAAATATTTATGATTTTATGTGCAAATACATAATGTTCTAAGTAAGCTAGTGGCAGAGAAAATGTACATTTACCTTCCCCTCAGCTTTGAGCCAAGTTAAGCTTATGTGATTCAGGTGTTTGCTTTCCACAGCATGGGAAGAATACAGGTGTCAATAAGGAAGTTCTTCCTGTAGCTAAAAATTCTGGAGAAGTCTCAAAAAATGAACAAACCACAACCAACCAACAAGAAAACAAAGCTGTCATGTCCACCTCAATCATAAAGAATGTTAGTCCTGCAGAGCATTCACACTGCCATTTGCTAGATCAGAAAAGGGGTCCTGTTTGTTCAGGAGTTTCAAAAAAAGCAACATCCCATACTCTGAGGCTCCCTGCTTGTCCAAAGGCTTTTTGCCAGACTCCATCATGTGTGGGATGGAGCTACATCCGGCAGAGCAGGGAAGATATCCCCAAACAATCACCCAGCTCTCCCAAACAACAAGCAACAGTACAAGAGAAAATGGCCTCAAGTTGGGCCAGAGGAGGTTTAAATTTAGACTGGATATTAGGAAAAATTAGGAACAGGTTGTCAAGAATAGGAATTGGCTGCCCAGGGAAGCAGCAGAGTTGCCATCCCTGGAAGCATTAAAAAAAAGGGTAGCCGTGTCACCTGGGGACATGGTTTGGTGGTGAACACAGCAGTGCTGGGTTAATGGTCGGACTCTTGACCTCAGAGGTCTTTTCCAGCCTACAAAATTCTGTGATTCTGTGATTGCAATGAGCGAGCTCCGGGCACAGAGAGCGGTGGCGGCGTTAGTGCACCCAGCCCAGTCTGACTGACCTGTGCAAAACTGAGCTGAATAAATCCCACAACAGCACTGCATGGCAAAAACTTTTAGCTACATGACAACCCTGTGGCTGGGACCTGAGAGGGTACCTACGTCCATCAAAGCACTATTCCTGTACAGCACTTGCTGGGAGCTGGCTGTGGTGCCCAACACTAGGGATGGGTCTCCCCTCCCTGCACAATTCAGTTTCTTCTTTGCCTCTGCCCCAACCAACAAGGGCACTGTGGAGTAGTCAACCAGGTCACACAGCAAAGTGGCTATTGCCAAGCTCCACGTACAAAGCATTAGGCCCATGACTCACATGAATTAAGACAGAAAACTACTTTTATTTTCCTAGGTTTATTCATATAATTAATTAATATCTCAATCAGCCAAGAACAGGCAAAGACATAACAGCATTTCAGTGCATTCCTTGGGGAAACACTGCACAGAGACAGCACAATTAATTTAGACAAGATCCATTTAGATAGCAAGTTAATTTTAATGGCTAGAAGTAGGCAGGAGAATCATTTTTCAGAGAACACCAAGAAAGTCAAATTTCCTTTTCCCTTACCTGTTGTCTATCTCCATCAAACACGCTTTTGTTTGAAGGCAAAGGCAAGCAGAAGGCACAGCAAAACCCCTGTTGAATTTCTGCAGATTTCTGGGGCATTCAGGCCGGGTAACAGAGCAACTCATTGCTGCTTTACTGGGTAAGAAAATTTGTCCCCCAGCTCATCTACACATTGAACTAAGCCTGAAATTACACGTCTGGCTTAACTATATTAAAATCTGTTCTCTTATGTCTTCCTGGCATTAGAAATACAGCTTCCCAGAGCTAAGTCAATTAATTAATTATATATATTTTAGCCTGCCTTGCAATGGGGGGGGGGGGGGAGCGGGGAGTGGGAATAGCAAATAATCCTCATTCAATTTATAAGCAAACTGGGTTACTGTAAACTTGTCTTTGTCACGGAGTGCCAAAGTGCAGCATGCAGTTCTCGCCTCCTTGTGGGTTGCCATCTGCCATTGCACCTCCCTCTCCTTCCTCTGGCTCCCTGTTGGGGTAAAGTTGATGTCAGAGGCTTTGGCAAGCAGTGGGAAAAAAAATCCAACACTGTGAGTTTTCTACAGGCCAGTGCAGTCTGCTTCTAATATTGCTTCAGTCTGTGCCTTCAGGAAATGAAGTCAAACAGACCTTGCGCTGCTGTCGGGCTCAGTCCCTAAATTGCTGTAAAACAAGTGCACTGGAGAGCCTCTGTTCAGCCCAGGAGATCGGATTGTTGCAAGGAAATGTTCTGCATTCTCACACCACACTGCAACACTCAGTGATACGTCACGCTGCAATGAAGCTGGGCTTTTAAAATTTGAAAAACGTGATCTTTGGGCTCTTAAAAATTGCTTCCAGTGTTCGGTTTCAACAACTGCTTCTCTTAACAGCTCTTGGGAGGCTCTTTCTTGCAGTGTGAAGTTCTTCTGCCTGTGTTTGCACAGGTATTCAAGCACAGATTAGGCTCCACTCAAGGAAAATTTCACTTGAAAATCCTATGGCAAAATGGGATCCACCGACTGCCATGCAATGACCAACAAATCAGATATGGAGAAAATATCTGCTTTCTGCCTCAACAGTCAGCTTGCATCCCAGGCTGCTTTTGCAGCACAAAATAATAGAAAGTCCTTAGTGTTACTGACCAAGATCACACATTCTCTGAAATACAAAGCAGGTTTTAATAACTGTTTTCTGCTATAGCTGGCTCCAACTATGGTGCTTATATGAAAGGAAAATTCACTGACCACAAATAAAGAATACGCCTCTCTTTGCCCAGGAAATTTCTCCTGTAGCCATTTCATACCCCCTTTACATCCAAATGGGTATTTGCTTTCCTGGTTTTTTAGGAAAAAGAAGCAGGACATAGTTTAAGCTTACTAGTTTATGAAATGCTAGTTATAATTTTATGTTATGCTTATGTAAGACAGACATTGAAATTTTTGGGCAAGATTTATTCTGTGAAGATCATGACATTTGTGTCAAATACAAGGCCTGAATGTTAGGCAAAGGGAATGTTCAGGAGAGGCTCTTTTATACATGTGGCTCCATCACTTAATTCTCACATCACAGTACAACACAGGGAAATGAAGTCCAATGAGTTTTTAGGCAACTCTTGTTATAACCTATATTTCATTCTATTTTAAGTTTGTAAAAATGTAATTTTAAATGAAATAGACATGTCTGGCTCTTTGGAGTTAAGCAGGCAATTAATAGAAACCAGTGCAATCTAAGCACCCTGACTCACGTTCCCAGAGGCAAAGAGCTGCTGTGGCTTAGGATGCTCTATTTTGCAGATTAGTTCTCTCACAGCAGTGTCAGCAATAAAATGTTTGCACCTCAGCCACAGCAATGCCAGAGCAGACATATCACTGAAAATTCATCTTCATCAGAGGCTTAAACCAGTATGCCCACACCAGACCAGGAACAAATGTTTTCTTCTTCCAGCTCCCCTACACAAATGTTATTTCTAGGCAGTGGGGCAAGGATGACACCTGGGGATAGCAGGACTGGATTTGTCAGAGCTTATCTCTAGGTGCCCTGCAGCCAGTGAGTGCAGGACTGGGTGTCAGCATCCATGGCAAGATGTTTCCTCAGGTACCTGCTCGATACTTCTGTCAGAGCAGGGATTAGAAAACAAAGGAAATGTTCATCTCCGAAGTCCACTGAATGACTGTCCGTTTTTCCACACAAAAGACAGCACTTAACCCCATCATTGCACTGAAAAGGAATATTCTTGCCTGAACCCTTACACAAAAGTGGCTTATTTTATGTGAGGTGTAAAAAGATTTCACGCTAAGATAAATTAACAATTATTTGCCATGATGCAGCAACCTTCTCCTTTCAGAGTCATTCATGTGGCTTTACCCTGGGCAATATATATATACATCTATCTGTCCTGTGGCTATAAGTCTTCACACAAATCTGCCAGGCATTCAGCTCTAATACCCTTCACATGAGGCTACGGGTTCAGCTTCTATCTATTACTTAATCAATGAGCAATAAAACTCCAGCCACTCCCAAACTGCTGCTTCAGCTAATAAAGGGTTGGTCTGCTTTGCCAGAGTAGCCTAATTACTAATAATGTAAGTAGATCTGATATATTTGGAAGTTGTATTTTTTTTCTCCTACCAAAATAGGAACTCAGTAGGTTCTGGAGTTTTATTCCTCACTGAATTACTCTTTAACTGGAATTGTTTGCCTCAGCTGCTATTTGTAACTGCAGCTCTCCCACTACTCAGTGTAGGGGGGAATCTTTAACATCACCACCTACAGGGCTGCAACGTTTGCTGCAGCAAACTCTAAGATACTGAAATCCATCCCTGGGTAGAGACAGATTTAACACCCATCCTTTGGCCCCAGTGGGTTAGAAAAACTGACTGTTGGTGGTGTACCTTCTCTGGACTGATAAAGACAATAGCAGCAGGCTTGGTTTGCACCAGCAGCAGGCTGTAAAGGGACTGGCATTAGCCTTATAAACACAATACCAATCACAAATATCAATAATTTCTCAGGTATTTCTGTTCCCTGTACCTCTGCCTCACAGAGGGCATTGAGCTGAGCTTCTGTGTACCACAGAAATCTCTGACCAAGCTGTAAAACATCCTTGGAACTTAGCACACAATAATAAGATTAACGGAGACAATTTGGGGAATTTGCTCTGAAACGGCTCTGCTCCCATTTCCTGAGGTCCTGAAGATTGAGTACCTACGGGAGAGCCAGAAGCACTGGAGATCTCTTGAGATAGGCAAGCAGGTACTTCTACCCTGCAAGCAGTGGTTTCTAAATGGGCTTCCAGAAAGGGTTAGATGGAAAGAACTGCAGTGACACAGAGGTAAAGGACTCTTACAGAAACACTGCTCAGTGGCCGAGGGAAACAGATTGATCTCCTGAGGAGCCAGCAGTGAAAGATCTTATGTCACTTTATGATTCTGTGGTTTGAAAATATGTAAGTAGCTAGAATGCCTTACAATAAAAAAGCAAATACCCAGAGTAACACCCATAATGATTATAGTGTAGGAAAGATGTTCATGAGAATTTTCCTGCATTGGTGCCTATCTTGCTGTCTTTTAACAGAAGAAATCTCCCTGCAGTGTGTGACACCTGAATTTCTTTTTTAAAGCCTGGTAAAACGTTTTTTAATTGGTGGATGAATTATATCTTTTGTAATGTGGTGTGCAAGTGTTAAGACACTTTTTGCGTAATTTCCCATCATGCTCATTAGAAATACTTCATTCAGAAATGCCTGTTTTGTTCTCTGCAGAGTCTGCTGTTCTGTTGCAGATGGGGTAAATGGAGAAGTAGCTGCTGGTCTCCAGTTTGGGCAAGGCCTGGATCTCAGGGCAAGGTTTGCAGGACATACCAGAGACAGAGTAGTCAGAAAAAGTGCATACATTGCATATATGCAGGACAAAGCTGATCTTCTTCCATACTGTTATTTTTTCTCACAGAATCATAGAATAGTTTGGGTTCTAAGGGACTTTTAAAAGTTATCTAGTCCAACCCCCTGGAATGAGCAGGAATATCTTCAGTTAGATCAGGTTTAGCCCACTTCTTGAGCTTGTTCAGGTCCCTCTGGATGATATCCTGTCCTGAGGTATGTTAACCACACCATTCAGCTTGGTGTCATCTGCAAATCTGCAGAGGGTCCAATCAATCCCACCATGTCCTTGATGAAGATATTAAACAGCATGGGTCCCAGGGGTCAGACACCGCTTGTCACCAGTCTCCATCTGAACCCTGAGCCATTGACCACTGCTCTCTGGATGTGACCACCCAACCAATTCCTTATCCACTTACCAGTTCACCCATTGAATCCATCTTTCTCCAATTTAGAGGGAAGGATGTTGGGGGAGGCTGTGTCAAAAGCCCTACAGAAGTCCAGATAGATGACTGTAGCCCTCCCCTTGTTCACTGATGCAACCACTGAAGAAGTAGAAGGCCACTGGGTTGGTCAGACAGGACTTGCCCTCAGTGAAGCTGTGCTGGCTGTCTTGATTCACCTCCCTGTCTGTCCTCCATGTGCCTTAGCAAAGCTTCTAGGAGGATCTGTTCCATAATCTTCTAGGTACAGAGGTGAGGATGACAGGTTGGTGATTCCCAGGGTCCTCTTTCTATCCTTTTCAAAAATGGGTACAATGTTTCCCTTTTTTCAGTCACCTGGAACTTCACCTGACTGCCATGACTTCTCAAATATCATGAAGAGTGTCTTGGCAAGTACATCAGTCAATTCCAGGACTCTGGAATGCATCTCATCATAGACTTATGCATGTTCAAGTGTCTCAGGTGCTCCCAAACTTGATCTTCTGGAGTGGGAGGGTAAGAGGTGTGGGAAGAGAGGTTGCCAGTGAAGACTGAGGCAAAAAGTTGCCTTCTGCTCACTCACTGTGACCAGTTTGCCAGCATTGTTTGTCAGGGGGTGTGTGTGTGTGTGTGTACACCTTCCTTGGCATTCCTTTTCTGGCTGACATACCTGTAGAAACACTTCTTATTCTTTGCATCCCTTGCCAAATTCAGCTCTAGCCACACACTGGCCTTCCTACCCTATCCCTACACAACTGGACAACATCCCTTTACTCTTCCCAGGATACCTGTGCCTGCCTCCACTCTATGTGCATTTCTTTCTTGCTCTTTAGTCTGACCAGCAATGCCTGACTCAGCCATGCTGGTCTCTTGCCTTTCTTTCCCAATTTTTTACACCTGGGCATTGCTAGCTCTTGTGCCCTATGGAAAGCATTTTTAAGGATCTGCCAGCTCTGTTCTGCTCCCTTTTCTCTGAGGGCAGTTTCCCAGAGGGACCTATTGACTAACTCCTTGAAGAGCTGGAATTTTGCTTTCCTAAAGTTCAGGGTCCCAACTTTACTCCTTACCTGACCCATATCCCTCAGGACTGCAAACTCCACCAAGTGTGTGATCACTGCAGCCCAGGATGACTCCAGTCTTGATGTCCCTGATCAGTGCACTTGCACTGGTGACCATCAGATCCAGTATCGTATCCCCTCTGCTAGGACTGTCTATTACCTGGCTCAGGAAATCATCTTCCCTGCATTCCAGGAGTGTGCTGGGTAGCCTACAGCTCACCGTGCCACTTTCCCAGCAGATGTTGCAGTTGTTGAAGTCCTGCAGCAGGACAAGAGCCTGTGAGCATGATTCCTCATGTAGCTGGAGCAGGAATGCTTCATCAACAGGATCCCCTTGATCAGGGGTCTGTGGTAACACCAACTATGAGGTTCCCTTTGTTGCCTCAGTCTCTGGTTCCTACCCACAGGCTTTCAACTTGCTCATGGTTGTTCTTCAGAGACAATTCTTCACACACAATCCAAATTGATGTAGAAGGCAGCCCTCTGCCCTTCCTTCCTCACCTGTCCCCTCTGAACAGCCCATAGCCATTAAAAGCCATGCTCCAGCCATGGGATTTGTCCCATCAAGTTTCAGTAATGGCAACCAGGTCACAGCTTTCCAGCAACACGATGGCTTCCAACTCCTCCTGTTCACTGACCATACTGTGTACTTTGGTGCAGAGGCACTTCAGCTGTTTCCTTCTTGTAATTTTTTTTTTGTCTCTTCTTTGCTATTTTGGCTATAGCAGCTTTTCCTTTTTCCTCCAAATCAGCAAGTAGCTTTAATATCAAGTCTTCTTTGGGGCTGGATGAGGATTTTCCTGAACAGTAAGAAACCAAATAAAATTTGCAGTGCAGCTCTACTACCATCAAGTTCAAAGGTATTCATTATTATATATCAGAGAGGAGGATTATGCACAAATCTTGAGTTTAGATGATTATGCATGGCTCAGGTAGCAGCCACACCTGGAATTATGAGCATTTCCAACTCACACATTATAAAAATCAGTGCACCGATAAAAAGAACCAAAAAATATGGTCTAGGGCAACAAAAATTATTTTAGACCTGTGTGCTGGTTTTGGTTGGGATTGAGTTGATTTGCTTCATAGTAACTGGCGTGGACTGTACTTTAGATTTGTGCTGGAAATGGTGTTGATAACACAGGGATATTTCAGCTGTTGCTGAGCAGTGTCAAGGCCTTTTCTGTTCCTCACTCCACCAACAAGCAGGCTGGGTGGACAAGCAGTTTGGAGGGGATACAGCCAGGACAGCTGACCCCAGCTGACCAAAGGGATATCCCATACCATATGGCATCATGTTCAGCATATAAAGCTGGGGGAGAAGGAAGATGGGGACATTTGGGGTTATTGCATTTGTTTTCCCAAGTCACTACTACATGCGATGGAGTCCGGCTTCCCTGAGGATGGGTGAACACCTGCCTGCCCATGGGAAGAGGTGAATGAATTCCTTGTTCTGTTTCACTTGGCTTTTGCTTCACCTATTAAGTTGTCTTTATTTCAACCAATGACTTTTCTCACTTTTACCCTTCTGATTCTCCATCCCATCCTGCTGGTAGTGGACTGAGTGAGCAGCTGTGTGGGGCTTAGTTGCCACCTGGGGTTTTATCATAATAACCTGTAAAATAAAGTTGTACTACGTGGAGAAGGTATAAGACAAATTTTGTACTGTCTGGAGTAGTGAATGCTCAAGAGAGAAGCAAGCAGGCTTTATAAATACTATCAAACTCTCTGCACAAATGAAAGAAGGGAATTATTCGGTCTCAGAAAACAGCAGGTCAAGAAGAAAGGCCCCCAAGCTAAGAACAAGAAAGTTTAGACTACAAAAAGCTCTTCATGGAGCAACTAGACGGTCATATGTATATACCTAAAAAGAATTGGAAATTATGTATTTTGATTGTTTAAAAGTTACCATTAGGGTAACTGTGTCAGAGCAAACCCCTATGGAAAATCGGCTGCAGTAGCACAGAATGAGACTTGCTCTTGGTTCACAGGATTAATAAAGGCAGCTAATTGGGAAATAGCTCTGGTGCCTGAGTCACCCTGTACCTGCTATTTTACATCTTTTGCAAAGCAGGCATAAAAATGCTAATATGTAATCAGAATAAAATGCCATTATTCTGGCTGCAGGAGCTTCACACTTATTTTACTGTGTTGTCAATTTCTGCATATGGCAGTGTCAAATCCACTTCTCTTGCTGTAGGTATTTAAGTACAGTTTGAAGAAAACAGAAAATGTCTTTGTCAGAAGGCCAGACTGTTCTTTAAATACATGAGAAAGAACTGAGTGGTCTCAGTTCTCACATTGGTATCTATCCTTTTACGTACATAATTTCTCTCCCCAGTGAAATCAGTAGGAATAATAGTTTCCCCCTTCTACACTTTTTATGGATCATATGCCAAAAGCATATGATGTATTTTACTTTGGAATTTTTTCATTAATATTTGCAATGTAATCAGTGAGGTACTCCAGAAATAGGGATACAGTCTCATCTAAATAGCTTTATTTGACAATAGAATTAAGAATTGGAATGGATTCACATTTGTTAGTTTGTTTTCTCCACATGGACAGCTCTTCTTCTTGTAACAGTACTTCAAATATAATGCATTTAAATGGTTACTGTGTTACAGCTTTTTCTGCTTTTCTGAGAAAAAGTAGTCGATGTTCTTTTCTAAAAAAGAATAAAAGGTTAAATGTGATGTTAAGATGAAAACCACATTTCTTTTCATAGCAAAATAATTTTAAGGCAGGCCAAGCTTGAGTTCAAACTAATTGGTAAGATTCCTTCAAATTAGTTATGGATTGTCACTGTCAAAATCTGTTTCTTTACAGTAGCATGACATTATCCATCCCTTAAGTTCTCACAGGAACATGCATAAATTTTGATGACAGAGCTTTCAGAAAGCCTGTAAAATACATGTCTAAAATGTGGATATAGTCCTAAACTATTTTTCAGAACTAGAAAATATAATAATGTAAAATCAGGCCATTTCAAGTTAGCAGTGACAACTGCCCAAACTGATTCCTTAAAAGGCTCAGAAAGGGGAGTGATAAAGATTGATTAAATTAACTGGCTCTGGAAAACTCCCAAAGACTTTCACGTGTTTCTTATGCAAAAGAGATAAAAGTCACAACTATTCCGACTTTCCTACATTAATGAAAGATAAGTATAACTAGAGTTCCTCCTGCTTTGGAAACATTTTTGGAGAGCATATTCTACAGATATACGAAGTACCTGACACTGCACTTACTCCTCCTTTATGCTGATGTAAATAAAATCTGGAGGGTCTCTTCAGAATAAAGCCTGTTTAAATGAAACCCAGAGTAAAGCTTTAAGAAAGTCTGTTGTCCCATTTAACTCACTAGGTCAATTTTCTAATAATGTTCCGTTCACATTAGTCAGTGTATTGTTCTAATAAACAACAACAAAAAAAAACCATAAAAATCATAATGACTTTACAACATTATATGAAAGACTGAAAGTTAATACATATTTCAGTCATATGAAGTTCAAAAATAGGAACATCCTAGGGACACTGTGGGCATTAATCAGATGAGTGAAGAAAGGTAAACACGGGCATGTATCATTATCCACTTAAATGCCACAGCCTCATCTGTAAACTAATGAGAATTCATTACAAAGATACTAGAGAAAAGCAGATTACCTTGGATTTACGGAAAGGTAAATCTGTTTTTGCTTATTGTCTATTTGCTTGTTTTCAAAGTCCTTACAAATAAAGCCGTTGCCTTCTTTACTGTGCTTTTGTAGTTTTTCCCTCTCTATGAGTTGGAAAGGTTAATATTAGAAACCTGATTCAGATCTGATCAAATCTACCGATCTGCTTTTTGAAACACCTGAGCTTAAAGCAGGGATGCTTCTTCATCTGCATTCTCACACAACCATAGAAAGAATCAACCAGTCATGTAGGAGATTTTCAAGTGGCCACTGATTATATATTCCCTTTAACTTGTATGATTTTTCTGGAAGTGTTTAGCACTGACCTGAAAATTATGAAGAAGGGCTGGAAGAGACTGTGATAGGGAACACACAAAACTGGGACAACCAGCAATACTATGGAATCACAGATTCCTTAAGGTTGGAAAAGACATTTAAGATCGTTGAATCCAACCAGTAACCCAGCACTGTCAACCCAGCACTAAACTCTTCTCTAAGCACCACATCTACACAGTTTTTTAACACTAGGAGTCAGGGATGGTGGCTCCACCATTTTTCTGGGCAGTCTGTTCCAGTGCTTGACTACCCTTCCAGTGAATAAATTTTTCCTAATATCCAAGCTGATGTGATATCTAGGGAAAAGATGCAAATAGAAATGTGTTAGGAGCCCAGTGTGAGATGGCATGCAGTGCCAGCACTTCTCAGAGCACCCAACCCATGTACCAGCATTTTTCTCAGACCAGGATTAAACAACAAGTGGTTTTGCAGTGAAAATTCTAACTCTTCATTTGATTAGATTTTGGAAAGTACAAATAAACATATAATGTAAGGATACAGATGAACATGTGAGTGAAGAGGGGAGGAGTAGGGAAAGGTATTTCCATCTACCTTCTGCTCCCTCTGGGCTCGCATCTTTACATTAACCATTATCACGAAATATGAGTTTCTTTTGAGAGAGATTTGCTGAACTCCATGGATTGTTTGGTGTCTCAGGCCAGGAAGAGGAGTGTGATGTCCTCTGGGGCAAGTGAATGTGCCTCTGAGGCAGCTGAATGGGTTTCTGTGGGAAACAATTTCTGAAGTCAGGAAGCCTGACCTGTATGCTGGTAAGGCATACACAGGTTCTGTGTTCATGTAAGAGCTCCCTGTTGGGCAGGAGCTCCTTACTGTTGTTAGCACTCCACCACCTAGATACTGTAAGGTGTCCGTCAAGGTCTGTCAGGGTAAACCTCATTCCAGTAATCCCTGCTGATGCACAGTTAAGAACTTTAAAGCACTGATGTAAATTGCAGCAGTCTGGCAGCTGCTGTAAATTGTATCTAAGTTGGGCTGGATCAATAAGATCCAAAGTCTCCTTGAATTCTGCTCTTTCTTACACCAAGAAGAAGCTCTAATACTTGTTCTTATTCTTCTTTCTTAAATAAAGGTACCGTGGCACAAATAAATGGGACACTATACCTTCAATGTAAAGCATGGAAACCCTTAGCCACGGTGTGTCTCCCCAGTCAGGTCTAAACCTGAACCTGTTTCCTTACTGGTTATGACTGCAGTCAGTCCCCTCATCTCCACCCCATACTGAGATGTCCTGTTAAGAAGAGGGCAGCTCAGCAGTTCAAGTCCTCAATAAAAATTTTGCTGCTCCCTGTTAAGGTTTGTTGTACATGAGGAACAAATTCTCTTGCCTGCAATATTCTGGCAATGAGTCCTTTTTGCAGATTGATTAAATGCTTCAGCTTTGCTCAGTCTATTAATCTCAGCAGCCATTTATTGCTTCATATACTACAGTGCATTGGGGATTATCTCTTAAGCACTGTGTGTAGGAAGCATGTAGCAGCAAGATACAAATCTTGTGTCTTGGAAATGCTTCTCTGGAAATAAAGAAAAGCAGCTGTCAGTAAAAACCAGGATGGCTTATATTGGCACTGGATGCCTCAAACTTTTGTCATCAACACTGCAAGCTCCCACGTCCTACACCACTTAAGTGACACTAACTCAAAATCTGTGGGTTAACATAGAGCACAACTGCTGCTACACCTTTTCTTGTCTGTCAATTCCCAATGATACCTGACCCAGTGGAAAAGGGCCTTGCAACATTGCAAGCTTCCTAGAACAACATGAGCAATTGCTGTTGTGTGTTGGCTGAAACACTCAGTCTCTTAATCCCGTGAACTCTTACAGCTGCCTACCGATGCTGCAGGTATCGTTGTTCTGCCTATTAAGCATACGCTTAAAGGTAATACATGCATCTCAGTGGACTAAGCAAACATATATCAACTATGTTAGCAGTGAGACTACCAGCATGAATAAACCAAACTTCTTACTTTATCCTAAGTCTTTACTTTTTGTCTTTTGTTGTGCAAAAACTTTAGCTGCAGTGGAGCTATGCCAATGCACAGAAGCAAAGGGATGGCCTCTTGGCTGTTCAGCCACTGTTACTGACTTTGAGACATCATCTGTCACTGTCTAAATCCTTTCCTTGGTTACTTGCTTAATACTGGATTATTTTCAATAACACAAAAACAAATACAGACATGCATCAGGATGAATTCACTCTGCACTGAGTTTTCAATACAGTTAACCAGGTTGTGTTTACATTTCTAGTTATTTGAATGAGTTCATATAGCACTTATTTTAGAGAGCTGGATACCCAGCGAGCAATGAGGCACATGCACAGAGAGAGAAGACTGTGACCAGACTGTTTTGATGCTCCTTGTTTTCTGGCTGCTCTGTTTGTCCTGCTCTAACATATTGGCATTTAGATGGTCTATCTATTTATGCTCATCTCTTCTCCCTTTGTGCACTCGTAAGTCCTTGAATCATTGCCTTGCTAGCCCATCAGGTGTTTTGCCTACCCTACTTCTGGACCATGATTCTTATGGGACACAGCTTCCAGACTTGACTTGTGGGAAATGATGGAGTAGAAGGCAGAAAATAGTTTTGAAGCTAAACATTGCATGACAAAGATGATTTGCAGGGTGATTCAAAGTCCTTTGAAAACAACATAGACAAGACCATTAATTCTCAGCACCTGGCCAAGCTACAGAGTTCCCTGACAATCTGCTCTGGCAGAGACATGGCAAGAGTTTAGGACACGAAGAAAACTGCGATGCCTTCCAAGAGCCCAAACAGGAATTCTCTGTCTCCCAGAACAGTGACATACTTTCCTCTCACACCAACCTGGGCACTCAGCCCTGCATCTCTGCTGCCTGAGCTTTCAGGTCACCAACAGCCCAGCCAAGAGTCTTGTTTCTCCCCAGCTCCTTGCCATCCTCATGTTACCACTTCCCCCCAAGTTTGCAAAATGCTTTTTGACCACAGTCAAGCAAGTGCCCCACTTGCTCCTATTTCCCTGACCAAATAAGCCCCAAATTCACATCCTATCACATGTGAATTTGCCACTCAGCTGGTTTCTTTTCCAACAGTGACCTCAGTTCCCTACTCCACTTATTCTGGTCCTCATCACATCAAATTGTTTTCTGGGTTTCTTAACTAAAACTCAAGTATGTCAAGAACAACCCATGTATGATGATCCCATGTATGATTTGATGAGGAAGGTATTAACACCAAAAATTAGTGCTGGCTTTTTGCATTGTCCTGTTAATTCTGAGTAATGTTTTGAAGCAATTTTATTTAAATCAGTTTTAGATTTTAACAGCATTCATTTCCTCTTTTCTACCTATTAGTTCGGTGATGACTAGGTGTGCAACTTAAATTTTTAGCAGTTTTCTTACTTGTCCCAAATTTATAACTTTATTTGGTTTAAAACAGGGGTTTTTTCCTTTTATTTGACAACAGCCAAAAATGAATTTTGCTTCCTTTTCTCTTTCTACATAAGCAAGAGCCCTAAGTGGCCACTGGCTGTTTCTGCCTTCACCAGTGCATTTTAAAGTTTTGTGTGGTGGTCACATCCGAAATAGAAGCAAGCAATGCACTGTGCAAGTGCAAAGCACAGACCTGCCATGATCCTCCTCAAGTGCAGAACAGCCAGAGCAGCACACCAAAGAGCAAGCACTGCAGTGAAGTTTCTCACAGCAAGGTAGGGTCACCCTTTCTCTGTTCCCAAGCCAGTGACCCAGCACAAACCTCAGCAGTTTCATGGGTCAGAGAAGACGATCTGTATTTAGAAACCTTAAAGAGATTCTGGAGAAAGGCATACCTCCAAAATTTCCCAAGATTTTGAGCAGCATCGTAGGTCATTAATGGGGATGAAAGAAAAAAAAATAAAAACAACAAATAAAACAAACCTGAAACCCATGAAACACCCTTTTTAGTTTTGTCAATTCAGCACCTGTACCATCCCTTTGAGGCATCAGGCTTAACCATTTCACACTTTTATGTGATCTGAAAAGTAAAAGGTGAAACGAAGTTCAGGGATCTCCTGGGAGTCTTCAACTCTCTGATACATGGACTGTTTCTCAGAGCAGAGAAATTGAAGGACAAGTAGAAGAAAAAGGGGTAAGAGCAAAGACAGGAATGTATAGAAGTGCTTAAAGAAAGAAAGAGGGTTTCAATCTGACCTGGCAGCTGCCAGAAAACAACTTCAAGATAATAGAGCACAGTCTGGCCATAACAGGGAGGGCAGTTGGTGGCTGTGAGGAGAGTGTGACAGCACAGGGGCATTATCAATAGGTCAGTATTATTACTGTTAAGAATAGTCACTCAAAGCTTTGCCATCTCTTTGCCTCTCTGTTGCCTCTGGCATCTCAAAGGTGCTGTGAATCTGATACAGACCTTCAATACACAGAGGACCTCAATAAGAAAGGCTGTTCACCAAGACCCTAAGCCAAACCACCTTAATTTTCTTCTTTTCATAGTACAAAATAGTCTCAAAAATGTGCATATGCACCTTTGGTGATATTTGTTTAGATGCACATCAGGGACAAGAGTGTCTTATTTTATCTACTTGGTGAAGCTACATCTCATTTACGATTAAGCATCTTATAATTTTTTCTCATCAGCTGTTTCTAAAATTCACAACAAATCTGCATAAATAATGAAGCTGCAATTCTGAAAGGCTAAGCATCCACACTGAGTGTGCAGTTTGAAATAAAAGAGTAAAATCTTAATGAGGGAAAAAGTCTGGACAATGCACAGAAAACCTTTCCGGGCCTGTTGGTGAAAGCTCTCACATAGATCATCTGCTCTGTGCTACAGGTAAACAGTGATCAACATTCCAACATCCAAGCACACACAGGCTGCAAAATGACCCCTCTGATCCATCATGTAGAATCCCTTGCACCTGGTGGGTTGGTGTGCACTATCCCATTTTAACACACACATGGACCCGCAGAGCACACTAAACAAATGCTTTGCAACTTACAATTTCCAAACAGTATTTAAAAAACACATTCCCTCTTTGTGGCAGCTGTGCCAGGCATTTCAGATTGCATGCTGCTGGCACCTGCTGTTCAGGAGAGCATCTCATGAGCTGTTCAACCTGTCCTGAAAGTCTTTGAACTTCTGTTGAACAACTTTGAGCTCTAACCTCAGTTCTCAGTATTATGCAGGGCACAGCACTTGACCGTAATTCCTAAAGAGAAAACCTACAGTCATGCTGTAGATTCTTCAAACATGGTGACATAGGGTTGTGGGTTTTTATGTCCAAGGAAAGGTTTCCTTCATGTTTGAAAACTTTTGAAACTTCTGGGGTTTAGGCTTTTTGTTTTGTTTTGTTTTCATTGGGAAAAATAGATAATAGTTTATTAATATTTACTCTCAGTCTTTCCCAAACAGATTCACATTGCCGTTGCCATGAGCTGTTAACAGTAAGCTAAGAAATATTTCTCATGTTTCTGGACTCAGTGGGTTGGTATGGAGACAAAGAGTATGTGCTGAAAACAGGGAACAGCATTTTTGCAGAGGTGTCTAACTTCTCATGGCTGGACAACTCTTGTGAGAGGCAGAGAAGATACCTCTTCATGGAAACGTAACACAGCGACAGTGGTCCATTTAGTGTCAATCTCCTTGTAATTAATTAGAAGCAACTACACACTGTGAGTTTTCCATGTCCTAACTTCCAGCAAAATAGCCTTTGACAATCTGAAGTCAATTAGCCATCACTGGTCACCCCAACTCTGCTGCAAAATCCCCTCTTCTGCCTGTACAAGGTAAAACAATGGGAACTAACATAATGAATACATTTAACAGGCATAAAGCCAAAGTATGACACACTGGGGAGAGGTTGAGGTGCTTATTATAAATGGAATTTTTGAGTTACCAGTTTATTAGGGTCTTTCTAAAAGTCAATGAGCATGTAAAGAAGAGTGATTTATTTGATATAGTATGATTGCCAAAGTTTCAACAGCTTCTCAAAGAAGCTAAGCCTCTTGAGAAGAGAGAAGGTGTCCTAATGAACTGTCTCACACACACCAGTTAAAAGGGAATAAAAACTAGGAAAACATGGCCAGGTTTTGCAGCAGAGGTTGCTTAGCAGATACTACTATGGAAATCTATGCTAGGGCTTGTTCTGTACCGGATGTTTAAAAGTTACACAGCAAAAGGGTAGAGAGTGAGGCTGCAATGCCTGCAGAGCAATGTGTTCAAAGTAAAGCTGACTGTGAGGATGTGCAACAAGGATTCTTGTTGTATTTTAATTGGTGACAAAATAGCACATGAAATAGTAGGAATACAGACAATGTGAAACTGTTGCACTGCTACAATGTCACACTGATTATATGAACTCTATATTCATAGTGATGGGACATAAATTAGCTATTACCACACAGGAAAGTGGATTTGGAGCAATTTTTCATGTTCAAAAAGAGCAAATTGCATATTAAGCATTGTGAGAAAAGGTGCAGAGGAAAATAACAGTAAAAAAGGTCATACAGTTGTTAAAATCTACCATGCACTTCCATCTTGACTATAGCACATAATTCTGATCATCCACTTTCACGAAGAGCACAGGAAAGAGGGAGAAAGATGTCAGAACAATAAATGCATAGAGTGGTTCCCATATGATGGCAGACTAAATTCTATGGGAACCTTCAGCTTCCAAATGGTTTGCGAAAGGTGAGCAGGGAACAGTCTTTCACTGCTTTTCACAATTCAGTAGTCAAAGGACTTCAGAGCTCTAATTTCCATGAAGAAAATGAAGGGCATTTTTTCCATTCAGAATTAAGTGATGAACCTTAATGGCAAAGGATATTCTGCAGGTGAACAGAATAAACAGTTTTAAAAAGGAATTACAAAATTTATGCGAAACAGACCTATTGATGTTATTAAAAAAGATAGTGTGAATACAGTCTCCATTGGAGGAGAAATTCCTTATAAGGCTTTTTTCAACACGTGCCCTATTTCAGCATCTTAGATACACAGTGTTGAGCTAGCCAGACCTTTGACCTGATCTACCACAGAAGTACTTCTATTCTTGCATTCCCTGATCTTGGGAAGAGCCATACCCAAAGCGAAGTTCTTCAGAGATAAGTGACACTTTCTTACTCTTTGCTTTCTTACTCTGCTGCTGTGGAATTTTCCCCAGTGCAGGTCTCTAGAAGGCCTGAGTCCAGACTGAAACAGAACACTTGAACCTGGGGGCAGCGGCATAACTCAGATGAACTTTCAGATTCCTCCAGACCTTTGATTTGGTAAGCTCCAGTGCAGATTAGCTGCAAGTGCTGCTGCTATCTTCTGACTGCTCAGGAACAGGGTATCTGGGAGAAGGATATCCTGTATCTATCCACATCAATCACTTTTTTGTTCTGAGCCACAAAACCACAGTCAGACAGCAATGAGCTCTTGTGGCAAAAGACAAATCATGCTACTTTTACACTTACGTGAAAGGATACAGAAAATGCAGATTTACACTGACCAAGAACAAAATATGCTTCTAATTTCAGCGATGCAATCTCACATGCCCTGTGTCTCCCATCAGTCCCAAGGAACACGAGATGCTAGTTCACAGCAGTGAGGAAGTACTTTGAAAGAAATCACCACCACAACAAAACAATGACTTACAACAAGGTAAAAGTCCAGTGTTTCTTTATCTCTACTTACTCCAGAGCAGATAATGTGAAGCAGTTAAAGAGAAGCATCTCATTTCAGTGGAAAACCTCTCATGTGGAGAAATTCTGAGCATGAATTTAACCTGTGGAGTTTTTTTAATTCTAAAATTTCGCTTTGTCGGAGAGTCACCCATGAAGCTTAAGGCCATCTAATTACTTTCATTATCATCATACAGACAGTATAATATTGTAGAGGTAACTAGAGATCCCCATTAGAAAAGATATCCTCTATGTAGGTGTCAGGATTGCAGAAAACCAAGGTCTGCACTGTACTAAACTTGTATGTTATGAAGACATGGGGCAGAGGTTTTTATCCAGGACGGCAAATCTTGTCCAGTTTTCAAAGACAGGTCATACTGCAGAAAAAGAGGCACAAAGGAGTCACTGAATTACTGTGGGGGAACTTCTAAATACTTTTCTGTGTGAATGAAGTGATTAATCGTCTTGCTATTTCTCCCCATGTCTCAGTAGATCTTGTAATTGATAACTACATGTTGTTCATTAAAAGGGCAACCGTTTGCTAAAATCTTTGCTAGGTTAATGGGTCAGACAGTCAACATTTGGTGGGATTAATCACTCCAGAATATTCAAAAGCATTTTCAGTATTGCCCAAAGAGACTTTTTTGGGATAAAAAAGCAGGACACATGAAGGAAGAATTTGTGGAATCCATCTCTCTGCTAGCATTACCTGAGCTGCTCTGCTATAAACCCAAAGTACACGGCTAAAATTACTTACCTCCACACTGTTGTGTCCATGTCACTCAGATGGCATGATCATATATATTCATGCCAATAATGCCAACTCAGCAAACCACCAGGTATTGCTGCCTGTTACTATAAACCCCATATTTACCCAAGGGCTGGATTTTGCTACCTTAAATCAAGGCAATATAATAGCTGCTGCTTCACTGTAAAGAAAAGAGTATATAAGTGGTTAATCCGATGAATGTGGTACAAAGCCAAGGTACCTTTTGCCAGCTGTTTACTGCACTTAGAGTTGTTTAAAGTAATAGCTGATAAAGAACAGGAAACAGAAATTGATTTAAGCATGTACTTTTACATGGTAGGTGAGTGCATAGACACGGTGTCACAACCCCTAGGCTGGGAGCACTGGCAGAACTCATCCCTAGGTGAGTTTGAGGAGCCCCTTTGCTAGCTTTGCTGCCGGGTGGGAACCTGCAACACAGCAGCAGTGGTATCCCGGTGAAGAGAGTCTTCTGCAAGGAGTGTGGCTCAGCCCTGTCTGCAAATCTTGTGGTCTCTGAAAGATGCAGCAGTAGCACACTGTCTTCATTTAGGGCAGGAGGTGTTTAGGAGCAAGCAAGCATGACCAAAATGATACAGTGCATTAATGCATAAACTGGACAAATCCCTGAAAATCTGAGCATGCACAAGAAGAAGATTCTCACAGCTTTCTGTGAGGTCTGCCTTTCCTGCCAAGTCTGTCACTCTTGGATATTCATGATTTAAGTCAGCAGTGTTTATTTAATTATAAAAGCTATGGAGGTGGTAGAGAAGGGTATGCTTTGCAGGAAGACTAAATGCAATCTACCTATACTCAAAAATTAACATTCATGTTTAAGCAGATCAGTCTTTAAATCAGTTTTGTTAGTCTATTTGAGTTCTGATCCTTTAAAAAATACCTTACCTTTGTCAGCTGGCTGAAGACTCTGAGAGTTATAATTTTTTGAGAGAGATCACAGAACGACGTGACTTAAACAACCTTCTGAAATCTAAGTTTCCATACAGCTCAACCTATTCAAGTAAGCTCTGCTAAGGTTTTGTGACTTTGTGATTCTATTCAGAAGTAGACTAATACTAACTTAAGCCTAACATTATTAAATCCTGTTATTTCTTTGGTTTTCCTATTGCCTAATTTGTTACTCACACTGGGTAGTACACAAAGTTCCTGCTGGGAAATTTTTTGAGTGGCTTTTCTTTGCAGCCCATTTGCTTTCTTATAGTTAAATGATTAGCTATATTAGATAATAAATGATAAAATATATGATATAATATATAATATATAATATAATTTATGTCAATTATGAACTGACACAAAGAGTCTCAGCCTTATTTTATCACATTGGAATATTGAAACTACTGTGCCCGAACTCTACTGTGATTTCTGGTGGGTTGTGTACTCATTTGTTAAGGTTACTCAATCTGTTTGCTGTCTTGCAAGGCTCTGGTTCTGTGGTATTAATATTGGGCCACTACAGCACATGGGAAAAGAAAGCCGATCGGTATCAGGGAGGAAATTACATTTCTGCCCAGTTAGCTGGAGTACCCAAAACATGATTCACACTGATGACACTTTATACTGCTTCTCTAAGTTATTCCTCATCCAGTACCAGTGCTTAAGAGGACAGCAAATACCTGATCTGGCATGCAGTCTGTGCTAACAAAGTTATCCCTTCAAAACTTCTAGAACAAATCTGAAGCTGCCAGGTGAGTTCTCCTACTGCAGTGCCTTTCCTCCTTCAATTCCCAATTGCTAAGTACCTAGAGCCTCGCATGATTTCTCTTGGAATCACAACTTAAGACAATTAGTGCTCAAGTCTTTAAAATCCATCTGCTTTACTATTAAACTGATAAACTGTGAAGCTTTACCCTGTTGTGTACTATCTCCCTCCTTCAGAGCATTTCAGCTGACACCCCATGGAGGCTGCCCAGCAGCAGGTTGTCCATGCTTTCACTATGAAACACAAAATGTGTGTTCTGCCTGCCTCACTGCTGCTGGACCTGGCTCTGGCTGCCACGGATCTGCAAATAATACAGGAGTTCACAGACAAGCAGGGCTTTGGAAATAACATAATGCCACTGCTGGTGGCAACTTCCAACAGAAGCAAAGCTGTGTACCACAGTTCTGGTATCTCAAGCCCTCTATGTCTCTGCGATATATGAAAATGTCAGGGGTGTTTTATAAGTTTTAGCACACAGGCTTAGACAGTAGCTAAAAAATGTGGGACTTACTTTTGTTTCATCACTGGGACGGGTAAGGGCAAAATTCTCATTGGGGACATAGTTTTCTAGCTGATACACCAGATATCTGGGCATTGCTACAAAGCTTGTTACCATTGTTACAAAGCTTGTCATATTTGAACTGATGGCTGAGGGAATCAACTGAAGGTAGGGAATCCATAATTATATCAGTATCTGAAGCTATCTTTCTCCTGTTGCATGGTGTTAAGTGTCAGTGGTGTCTTGTCTACACAAGAGACAAAAGTCCCCAGAGTATGCAGCCTCACCTATTTACTCTGTCCCAAAACAAGAAAATGAACCTTGATCCAGCTGGAAGACTCTCAGCACAGTTTACTCACAACTACTCACTCTCTTACCACTAAATTGGGTTCTCTCTTTATTTCTATCCACTTCTCTCCACTACAAACAATGCACAGAATAATTATGGTTCTGTGAACACTTGAGGGCTGAAATTAAATATATTTTTAGTTGTCTCTGAAGTATGCACATGTTGTTGGACAATTTTTCATCTATGTGTATTTTTTCTTCCTACTATTGCTATTTCCCAAATCTTTTGGTGACATTATTTGCTGATTATACTTTGGAACATGCTTTTAACACCATTACATGGCCAGAACAGGTGTTAGGACAAGCCAAAAGAAGATTTTCCTGTAAGTGATCTCACTGATGCACAGACACCCAGATGAGATCTGGGTACACAGACACCACAGTGTAAGATCTTTAACAATCTAAACACTATTGATACTGTACATAAGTGTTTGACATCTACACATATGCTGCCAACTCTTCATCACCCATGTACCATGGGGTTAGGAAAATTCAGAAAATTGAAGAATACAACCCCTATGTCTTTGGCTGAAAACACCGGAGATAATACTGCCACTTTCAAATCTAACCTTCACAATGGCAGGTTCAGCTCAGCTGTCCAGGCAACTGTTGTGGTTTGAGCCTGGCTGTATGCCAGGCACCCATGGAAACCACCCGCTCACTCCCCCCACAGCTGGACAGAGGAGAGAAAAAAAAAATTCAAAGCGTTCATGAGCTAAGGACCTGAGAGAGTCTCCAACTTATAAGATATGAAAGTAAATTTATTACACTAACAGAAACAGAACAGGATAATGAAAAGTAAAATGAGCTTTTGGAGAACACCTTCTTTCCCCCCACTCCCTGCTCCCAGCTCTACCTCCTACCCAAACAGAGCAGGGAGACAGGGAATGGTGTTTTTTGGGTCAGTTCATCATCTGTGGCTTCTTCCTCTATGCAAGGATTGGAGTCATCTTCCCCTGCTGGGCCGTTGGGTCCCTTCTGCGAGACAGTTCTCCAGGAACTTCTCCCACGTAAGTCCACCTCACGACCAGCAGCCTTCTGCTAACTGTTGCAACAGAAGTCCATCGCTACAGGCAGCAGCCACCTCAAGCTGCTGCGGCGTGGGTCACTCCCCCACAGGGTGCAGTCCTTTTCAAGCATCCACCTGCTGGAGCTCCTGGTATGGGCTCTTCCACAACTTCAGGTGGATTTCTGCACTCCTGCAGGCCTCCACAGGCTGCAGGGGGCACAGCTGCGTCACCATGGTCTTCACCACCAGCTCCAGAGGAATCTCAGCTCCAGCTCCTGTACCTCCTCCCACTCCTTCCGAACTGACCTTGGTGCCTCCATGTTGTTTTTCTGCTCACATCTTCTCACTCACTCCTCCTCCCTGGCTGGAATTAAAACTGCGCCACCAGGATTGTTTTGAATTCCTTCTTAAATCTGTTATCCCAGAGGCATTACCACCACTTCCAGTTGGCCCAGGCATGGCCAGCAGCATGTCCATCTTTGCAGTCAGCCAGACATTGGCCCTGCAGGACATGATGGTGGGGCTTCTAGTAGCTTTTCACAGAAGCCACCCCTGCAGCCACCCCCTCACTACCAAAACCAGGCCTTGCAAAACTACGACAGCAACATCTCCCCCATTTCTCCTTTTTCCATAATAATGAGTTAGCTCCCATAGCAAATGAAAGAACCAGATCAGCTCTAGAACAAGGATGGCCATCCCTGCATGGCTCTCCAGCAGAGCCAGTGAGCCCAGGAGCAGCTGGTAGTATGAGGCACGAACACTTGAAGATGCAGCAAGATTCTAGCAAAGTTTGTTTTCTTGGCCCCAGCACTGCATAGACCTGGCTATTGTCATTCCAGAGAGAAGCTGGCTTTGGATGCAGTCCAGTCATGGGTATATTTACCCCTACTTTTCCACTAATGAACTCTACAAGAACAGCCAAAAAAGAACACAGGGGTCTTGGAACATAGGACTTGGAAAACAGGGTAATCTAGCAAGGGAGAATTGAAAGTTGGAAGCAGATGAAGAGCCTCAAGGTGACATATTTCAAGGGGAGTTCATTGGATGAAAGTCCAAAATTTCAGGTGTGGTTACACTAAAAAGGAAAATGTCATTTGAAAGGAGGAAAAAAAAGAGAAAATTGAAGTAGTATGTTGACCTGTAAAAAAAACCAAAAGGGAGAGTGTGAGAAAAGCATAGATCTTCTCTCTGCCTGTCAGAAGATTAAAAAAAACAAGGTTAAAGTGCTGCTATCAAGGAAGAAACATTTTGTGTATTTTCTTCTCATCCTGCTCCCCTACTATAAAATATTCTATTTAATTTGTTGTCACTAATTCAATAAAGTGTAATTATTTGACTTGATTTTGTACTTCGTAATTTCTATTCAATTCTCAAAAAAGTGGTCTATGACTGGCAGTTGAATGTTACACAAACTTCTGGCCCAAATTACAATCTGAGCAAAATCTGCCTCTGGGGGAAAATTCTTCCCCACAGAACAAAAGAAAAAGTATGATATTCACCATAATTTCTCACTGGACTGGTACAGATTTCAACAAAACAAATGCACCTTATACTAAATATTTGAACTGGTTGCTGGGTAATTCAAAAAGTAGGGATATAATAGGAATTTTTTAAACAGAAGTCTAACATTCTTCAGTTTAGTCAGCTTTTCAAATGTATCTGTTCTGCAAACTGAATAGCTGAACAGGAGAGTCTTGCAGATGGAAGGCACAGATATAGCTACAGAAGAGATATAAAAAATAATTTCTTTGATTTATATTCACTTCCAACTTCTTTGTGTTCTTATAGCTTGAGAAACGCTTGGCTGAGTGAAGTTCTACAGTTCCTTATTTTTGAGAAATACTTCTTTTGTTTTAATAAATCAGGGAGGTGAAGAAATTCTATTACTTTTCTTCCATATACTGCAAGATGATGGAGTCTCTACTTGTCTGCGTTATGACTAAAGTCAACACTACTATCCATGAAAAAGCTGCTTTTTGAGACACTGCCAGAGACCAGTTCTCTTCGGTAGTCAAGGAGGCGTGGGCTCAGTGTCACTCAGCATGAAGGAGAAGCTGGGATTTCTGCTCTCACACAAAGCTGTAGAGGCCAGGGGGTGACGTTCACTGGGGTATTAACACTAACCAACTCCTGAGTGTTTAGGTGTTAACCTCCTTGTTAACCAGCTTGTTCCTTCTGCTGCCAGACATTAATGATACTCAGCCTCTGGAGCTCCGTTTTTCTGTTTCTGTCTCTGTTTTCACAAGAGAAAATAGAAAATGCTGTGCGCTTCAGCTGACCTTAGCTTTGTCAGATACTGAGTGTTCACACCCTTCTGTTGTAATCAATGCAATTTGTTAGGGAAAATAGAGCCTTCTTTCCTCTACCTACCAATACCGCACACCTGGCACCAGCATTGGATGGGGAATACTCTAACCACTTCTCAAAGCAGATGTAACTATCCAGTCTTTCCCCCAGTGAATAGTTCTGTATCTCCATCAAAAGCAAACTCTTCATAAAATTAAATCCACTTTGCTCAGTCACTGAGCCAAACGCTCTCCAAAGTCAAATAGTTGTTGGTACTAGACTACAACACCTTGCTGCTGTTCTCTGTCTTTTACAGAGTTGAAGTTCAGATGACTTTTCTCTTAAGTACTATATGATCGTAAGAGTTGGTCAGAAGACTGAACAAGCACATCTACAACAGCACTTACCACCTGCACTTAGCCACACTTGACTTTTGAGACTACAGTGAAAAAGGAGGTTAGGGTGAAGGAAGGAAACCGGGAGACTGAAGAGGCAGAGGCAGGGAGGAAGGCAGCCCCAAGGTAGCAACCTCAGGCTGCAGAGTGGATTGGGGTGGAGGTATGCTGTGGGGGTATGAGGAGAGGAAACCAAGATGAGATTTGGGCTCCAAATGGACTAGCACCATGTTTGTCCTTTTTACTCATGTCCTCACAGCTTGCTCTTCCTGATTCTGTTGTCAGGGTTACAGAAGGGGTGTGTGGTAGAGCCCAGGTTTCTGCAGAGTGACCCTTGGAGCTAACCACAGAATTCTGCTCAGAAGAGACTGGTTGTTCCTCCTTCACAAAGCCTCCACGGACACCTAACCCCAAACTCCAGCCCTGCTCCATGAGGCCAGGAGAAACTATAGCCAGAGCTCTGGGCTCTTCCCAGCCACTCTCACATTACTACTTCTTCCCAGTCAGCTTTGTCCAAAGCTGTGTTCTGCTACACATCCTGTCCCGAAGGCCACCCACAGCCCTCCCAGAGCACCTGGGGGGCAAGATTAGCTGTGCCCCAGACAATAAATTCCTCTATGGAGAATTTCTTTTGCAGCCCTCATCTTCCTTTGCTAGCTGCCTACCAGCCCCATCTCCACTATCCCTCTGCTTGTCTTCTTCTCTTGCCCTAACACAAACTCTAACCCGAGCTGGCATAGCCCCTGACTAGATGCCCCTGTAGCAGGAGGTAGCTCTGTGTTTTCCTCTGCCTGAACCTGGAATCTAAACCCCTAACCCTAACTCAAAGTGACCCTCAGCTAGGCACCTAGCTATGGTGGCCCAGACTGCCTCAAAGGAGAATTAATTCTGCAGCTCTCCGTTTCTGTCCCTAAATTAAAGCCTTTCTCTCATTCCCTGTACTTACCCTCAGGAAAACTTCCCAGCTTTTTCCCATCTGAAACATTCTCAGGAGAGAATAAAGGGTAAAAATTAAACTGAGTAAGAAAAAGGCTTCTTGCTGACCGGACAGACTTGTCCCTAGCCCAGTACTCTGCATAACCAACTGGGAATCTCAAATCCATGCAGAGGTCTCCAGAGACCCTCAACGTCTCTTGGTACACTTACCTGGTCTCCAAAGCCCAAACAACTCGTAATAGGAAAAAAAGATAAATCAACCAGTGAACAAATAAGCAGCATCTCGTAGCAGCTTGCTTGCTTTTACAGCATTTCCTCTACTCTCAAATCAAGGGTTCTGGGAATAGAAGAGGAGGCAAAATGTTAGAACAGAGTGTACACGGCAAAAATAAATTGGGTCCTTTCACGATGTTATTATCAGAGCTGCAAAACATACTCCAGAGATGCCGTAGGCCAGATGCTCAGCTGCTGCAGCCTGAGCAGAGCAGGGCACACCGGGGTGAGCTGCCCACCGCTCCCGCTGGCCTATCTTACGTGTGGGTGACGCAGCGCTGTTCTGCACGGCAGCAGCCAGCACACACTGCTCAGGTGCAACAGCGAGAGTTCTTAGCATTTCCTTTCACACATGGAATTGGATCAAGACTCAGTTTTAGATGGACTCAGTCCACAAATAGAAGTGAAAAAAAGCGAGTGACACGTATCGCCAGATGGATAAAGGTTTCTGTGCTGTGCACATCTGTAATATACAAAGAAGCTCAATCCTTCAATTTTATACAGATGTGAGTAGCAGGGTTTTTGTTTCAGAGTAAAGGTAAAATAATTGTACAAAGACATTTATGAAGACACTTAGGACTGAGCCCTTTAGCAGAAGGAACTGTGCCATAAAAAAATATTATGGTATATTAGCTTTTTGGTTCTGTACACCACTATCTTGCAAGAGCTCAGAATTTAATTGACTCATATTGACTACAAACTTTAATGCCAAATTGCAGAATTAGATTATCAAGAATCATGTTATCTCTTGTAATTTGTCAGATGAAAATCACAGATACATAAGGTTGGAAAAAACATAAAGGTCCTATCTCCTGTGAGGAAGAATCAACTCTGTAGCACATTCATGAATGAATTTTGCCTCTCTTGTTCTTCTAAAACTTTGACAATGAGAATTATTTAAGAAAACTCTTCAAATCCTGAGATATACTGAGAAAATGATGATCTAACATACTTCTCTCTTGCTGCAAATCAATTCTCATCTTTTTGTTGGCATGGAGACGACTTGATTTTTCTCTGTGAGTCTTTTACACAGGTAAAGAATGCTACCAGGTCATCTCTTATTTTCCTTTTTTTCTAGATTAAATAAATTTCATCACTCCTTTTCTTCTTCTCTAGTCATTTTTGCTTTATTTTTTTTTCTTATAATATTCCAAACTGGGCACACAACCTGAGTAATTAGTGCTGAATAGCGGAGAGTAATTATCCTTATATTCACCAGAATTACATTCGTTCAGCTCATGGGACAGTGAAGTCATTAACGGGGGTGAATGTTTTTTCAGCTGCATTAAACTGTTGACTCATCCTCAGTTCATGATTGACTGCAGGACCCAGAGCCTTGCCTCCAGTATCGCTCCCTGGCCAGCTAGTCTCCATGTCACACCTCTATATTTAACTTCTCCCCTCTAAGAGGAGTCCTTTGCATTCTTTATTGAATTTGATCTTATTGATTTCAGAGCATTTCACCAGTGTAGCAAGATTATTTCAAATTCTAATCCTGTTCTCCAAAGTGCTCACAAAGCCTTCCATCTCAATGTCATCCACAAATTTTACTCTCTATACAAATCATTACTCTCATCCGAGTCATTAATGAAAGCACTGAGTAAAACTGACCCCAGACAGACCCTTGTGGGACCTCACTTACAATGTTTGACAGTGAATCATTGATAATTACTCTGAACAAGTGGTATTTCAACCACTTCTGCACCTACCAGACTGCAGAGTGATTTTAGCCCGGCCTCTTTTCTTTTCTTTTTTTATAGTTAAGCACGTAACAACGTCACGCAGGACTACATCAAAAGCTTTTAAAAAGCCTTACTCACACCTGATGCTTGCCAAATGCCAGCCAGGTCAGGGACGCCCAGGTCAGGGGATACCCCAGACACAGTCAAAGGGTAGGGATGGATTCACCGGTATGCAGGATCTTTGCAGTGCTTGCCCAGTAAATCCAGCACCCACAGAAAGGGATGAACTTGTGCGGGCATTATGTGTTCTGTGGGTAAAAAATTCTCAAAACAGAAGGGGAAAGCATGGCACTCTCCTGCATGCCTCCCAGAGACATCATGTCACCAGCAGCAAAAGGGGTAGGTGCCTATGGCACTAGGCTCTTTGTCCTAAAGAAGGGCTTAGATCTATTTAACAGGATTTATTTGTCAAAAGTCTTTGTTGCCTGACTGTATTCTACATGTTTAGGAACAAACTGTATTTGCTTTAAAATGTTTCTTAGTGACAGTCCTAGCTTGACTCCCCTGAAAGTCACTATTTTCATAATTTTCTCCTTTTTAATGACAGGTACTACATTTATCCACTGACATTTTTCTTCTAACAGCTGTCAAAGATTATTGTTAGTGCTTCTAAGACTGCTACAGTGCTTTAAATTTGCCAGCATAGAGCTCAGTGGGCCTGGCTGACTTCATTGTATCTACATTTCTTAAATGTTTAAAAGGCATTCTGTTCTTCATTTTGGACTTTTCTACACACCTGCTAAAATGAAGCATGCTAAGTTTCTGGGTACCAGCACCTTGATTGTGACTGAAAACCACTGAATGTGTCAATCCTGGTGTCACCTGCTTTTTTTCTTGTTCCCCACTAAGCAGCAGACCTTCTGTCAGCCTTCCCCCATTTCTAACATCCTTTCAGACTTGTCATTACAATTTGTCCCTTCTGACTCATTTTGTGCCTTTCTGCATCCTTCCTATTCAGGCACCCTTTGTGCTTGTATTCCTTTCTGTACAGTTGCTTTTGTGTGAGCCCAGTGTTGTTTACTCTGCAAGGTGAACCTGGCAGTGCAGCAGGGTATTTCTATAGTGCCAGGGCTCGGTGCAGTCACAAGGACAGAAGGGAGGCTGTTCAGTCACACAGCATCTCCCTGACCCAAAACACAGTGTGTACACAACTGACAAGGCAGCTTTGGCTTCTTTAGAGACAATGGCAGATTAATTCATGGACTTGTTATCCTCTCAAGATTGTAGAGCTTCATGTTCACGTCCTGCATGTGCCTGTGTTTGAAGGGTGGGCTACCACTGTTTCAAGTGTCCGCTTTCATAAATAACTATCTTGTAACTATTTTAGATGGTGGGTATGGATATACCTGCTTACCACAAGGATAGATGCCTTTTGTCCTTTGTAGATCTTAAAGCATTTACAAGGGTCCACCACCTTTTCCTTTTGCAGGTGAAGGAACAGAAAGAAAGGGCTGTGCCAAGGGCAACACTCAGCCCAGACTGGGTTAGGAAGTCAAACGACTTGCCAAATGCCCAGCCCCCATTCTTGCATGCAGCAGCATCACAGGTGAACCACTGCCTTCCCTCAGTATGTGCAGAGGTATAGATGATACAGATTTAACTTCACTTCCATTTTAAAATGCTGTATATTATTTAGCTGTTTGGCACAGACTGCTGCAGTGTGCTAATGAAATTAAAGTCTCTATAAAGCCCTATATTGCTCCAAAGCATCATTACAATAGCCAGCTTCCTAACTCTTTAAAGTTATGCTTTTGCATTTTCAAGATGCAGAACACAACAGCACAGTAATACACTACATTAATGCAAGTAACAGTCATAAACTTGCTTATATCAGCTGACAATAATTGTGTAGCACATTTTCATTCTCTCAAAAGACAACTGCCAGCACTAGAGTGCATAATTTATTGAATATTAGTTCCTAAAAGGGAATTAAATCTTTTACTATTGTAACTGGCGACCTTTGCAGTTTTAACCTTTCAGACAACCTGAAATCCAACTGTTTGAAGGAAAATTGTTTGGTGAAAAATCGCTCTGCTTCCTCACAGCCTCCCATGGTATGCATTTGCCTGTCTTTCTCTCTAAAACAGTTGTGCTCCTCTCAGATTCCCTTCAAACCCATTATTTTCTCTGGCAGACAGGATGGACTCTTACAGTGAGGGTGGGAGCCCGTTGGAGCTCAGCTGAGAAGCTGTCACACAGCAGCAGCACTAAAACAAGGGAAGGCAGACGTCTCCTGCTGTCCCCAGTTATGAGTAATGGCCAGTAACACTCGCCACTAAAAAAGTTTTAAACTCCTCCTGGAGTAGAATAAATGATACTCTCAGAAAGTGCTCTAGAAGTGCTAGTTGTGGATAGTCCCCTCATCTTGCCAGCAAATAAAGGTCCGTGGCAATGCATTTCTGGTGCAATGTGACGTCTCTGGAACGGCCATCGTATTCCGAACAAAACTCATGCAACTACCACAAAGCTACTAATTTAGTAACAGACTTAATCACAATTCTAACTTGCAGGTCATTAAGTATGCCAAGTTAGACATGTAATCTGATGCTAAACAGTCAACACAGATTCCTTCTTCCAAGGAGTACATAAATAAAACTATTAATGAAAAGAATTACAATGACAGTGCATAAAGTGTTTTGTAGTTCTCTGCCCGCTAAAATCTTTAACTTCTATGTAGCAGAAATCCTGTTTCTTCCTTGTGACATCTCAGTGTTAAGCACTGCATTTTTCCTGAGTGAAGTATGGACTTTATTCTCTGGCTATAATGAGTCAAGGAAACCACTAATGTACAGTGCCAGTATTTTTACTGTTATTATCCGTATTCTGGCATTTCCAACAAGTTAGAGATCATACTAATGATGATGTATCCAAAGGTCCAGTTTGGATAATGTACCAAATGGAACAAATTCAGTTTACTATTTGATTTCACAGGTATCTAATCATACAAAACGATGCCCAGTTGGCACACTGATAGATGAACTAGGGAAAGATTAGATTTGTTAATGCTGACATTAAGATCAGCACTGTCTAGAGTGATTCCTGCTCTCCTCACACTCTTAGATGTAGGAGGTGTGATGTCTCATTCTTCAGCAGCGGGGGGATGTCAACTTAGGAACCCCAGAAGCTGACACTGAATGGTGGGAGTGCTGCTTGGTCAAAATATCGTTAGCATGTCTGTCATCTTCAGTGTTAAAGAGACATTTATGTTACTCAAGAGGAAATTGGCTGTGTATGGAAAACCTGAGAGGTCTGTTACAGATCCCATGAGTTTTAATGTTACTCAATGCAAATTGTAGGAAAGACAGTAAAAGCTTTGGAAACTTCTTCATGAATTGGTGGCTGGAAAGAAGGGCTGGTCAACGTCTGATAGGATAGCTTGTTTAGAAGTTGTGACAGAAAAAAGGGTCAGGACTGCAGGAACTATTTTGAAGTCCAAACAGAACCACAGCTAGCCATACCTGAGACACTTCCCTTGTGCTGGAAGGGAACAAGACAAGCCACACAGTAGAGGTGCAAATTTGAGTCCTTTTTATGGATGAGACATCTTAAAAACTGAAGGTGAAAGATAATAGGGCAACTAAAAAGGAACCTGTTGTTCAATTTACCCTAGAATTACCTTTTAAGTTTAAATTACTCCCAGTCATTCTCATTTTCCAGCGTTGTAATTAGAAGCTTGACCTTATGCCTGGCTGGCACAAACCTCTAATTTGATTAATGTTTGCACTTGACCAGTGTTGATGACAAGCCCAGGTGAAGCTAATAAACATGAGAATAGTTTGTGAGATAATCCAAATGCATATAAAGGGGCATGAAAAGAGGATTTCTGGAGAAAATTGCTCCCCAACATATTTGTAAAGGCTTAGCATATGGAGTGTGCTGCTTTGCAGGTACAAAAATTAATGGGGGTGGGGAGTGTTTGACTGCAGACAGCAGCCTGCTCTAGTAGACAGAGGCCAGTGTCTCTCCTGCAAGGAACAGAGATCTAAAATAAATCTCACAGTTGCAGGAAATACTCAGACTGCCCCTTAACAACCCTGCATTTGAATCTGTACCATCAACATGTCCATGAGACTGGCCAAAAGGCAGGAATTTCACTTAGCAGAAGCTTCCACATTTGGTTTGGTTTTCATTTAGTTTTCATCAGTTTCAAGCAAACCCAGAAACACTTTTTTCTCCTGCAAACTGGACATTTGAGGAAAGCTTCACTTAAAATACACTGATTTACAATGTACCCCAAATGAAATAACCTGCCTGATGTGGCAGTAGCTCTCTCAAGCAGGCACACTTGTCTCTCTCAAGACTGCTAACCACACCTTGAGCATCACAGAGTCCTGAAGTCTTGTTCCTGTGGTGCTTTGACAGGAATCAAAGCATTTTTCTATGGGAATTCTGCCTTCTATGTGACGATAGTTTGTGAAAAGCAGCTTGCTAACTGTAGTCTCAATCTCCCTTAAAAACATTTGTTCTCCTGCCATGCATAACCCATCCCAGCCAGGCCTGTGACCCATAGAGTGGGGAGCCCACTGCTCACTCAGCCTTGGAAGGGCATGTTCTACAGAATGGAAGATTATGATTTATTGTGGTGAAATTGCCTATAAGTGCAAATAATTTAGCACCATGTTAAAACAGTGATTAATTTAGCCCATAATTTCAAGAAATGAAGCAACACTCCCTGACAAAGCCTCAGAAGCTATAATTTATAGCAGTCCTCCCAGTTAGCAGCCCAGAGATCTGTGAACATTCTCAGTCCTGTTAATACCTTCACTGGACTCCCTACTGAACATCAAGGTCTCCTGGTATATTCTCTTGTGAGCTGTAAACAGAGGTTTTAAGGACAGGTTCTCCAGTGGTCTGATCTGTTTTATGTGTCACTCTTCCTTTTCAGTAAGGTTACTGACACTTAAACATCCCTGCTGGAACACAAGTCTGCCCCCTTACCTCACCACTACAGTGACAAAATCCCTTGTTGCAGGCTCACTCATTTCATCCTCTGTGGCACTGCCTTTTCCCTCTGTTTTTCTGCTATATTGTGGAAATAATAATCAACTTCCACAAATTATATAATCCACAGACACAAAGACTTTCCTGCTGGCTTTCCATCACCCACCACATCTCATTTCAAGCTCCTGTTTCAACCTCTGTGTCCTCCATGACCTCATGCCTTACTTCAGCTGTTGTGGCACCTCCTATGCACTCCATCCCTCCCACATTCCCGGTGTCTGTCATATCAACTATGTCTGAATCACATTTTCATCCTTTTCTCACCTCTTCTTCCTACTGTTTCAGCAGTGTGAGGAGGTCAGGAGCTGCAAAGTGGCATCAGAGTGAAATCCAGCATTGCCTGTGCCTTTCTCCTAAGACTTTTAAAATGAGGATTACTGGATTCAGAGGTTAGATGCCCTAGCTATCTAACCAGGCACATTTTAGCTTCCAGCATGATCAAACCTTCCCCTTTTCATTTTCCTGCTTCTTTTTTTTCCAGCCAGAGATGTGGTCTCTTCATATTGCTTTGAGATGAGTCAAAGCATTGGTCCCAATGCAGGACTCATGTAGTAGTATCCCAAAAGCCTTCAGACCCCCTGACACCATGCAATTAAGAGGATCTAGACTGTTCAGTGTTAGCTGAGGTCAAGTTTTTAAGTATTGTAGCTAAAGAGTTATACATATTGTTGTTTTTGTAAGTGGATGGGAAAATCTGTGAAAACTGAAGAGAAAAAACCCCCACCCATCTTCCAAATTTCGTTATTTTAAAGACTGTGCCTTACATTTCTAAGGCAGACAGCAGTTATCTTATTTTCAGGTAATATATGATGGTTGAAGATGAAAGGAAACGTGAGGCTGCTACTCTAAAAGGTACTGAATTTTCCTCCCAAGTACCTATGTGTTAAGCCTACATGGTTAATCCCTATGGCTTATCTGACCAGTTACGGAAAAATAAGTGGGTCACAAAACTTGAACACTGGAGACAATTCGATTCCTTCAGCAAACCTAAATGCGCTAATTTTGAGAACCGCAGGAGGAGCAGAAGCTTTTGTTGTTCGTCACTCCCCGCAGCCGGGCTACCCGATGTGCTCGGAAGGCTCCTGCACACCCACCCACACGCCAAGCTCTGCTCTCAGCAGCGAGCCGTGCTGGAGCCGAGCGTGTGCACCGCCACCTGCACCTGCAGGACCCGAATCCCGAGGAAGGGCTGCGACCGCGGCTCACATAGAGTGCTCTTTCCCCAATACGTCACTGCGCTGTCTGTGGCGGTGCCAAAGCTGCGCTCCGCTCTGCGCCCGCAGCGGGAGCGGCGGCCAGGCTGGCGGGGACCCACGCGGAGGGCTCCCGCGGACCTCCGCCCGGGGCTGGGATACGCGCGGGGGAACTCCCGGGGACCCCCGCCCAGGTTTGGGGTGCCTTCCCCCGGCGCGGCGGCAAGGAGCGATCGCCCCCGCCGTGAGCACGGCGCCCACCCCGGCGCAGCGCTTGTCCACAGGCGCGGGTCCGGCACCGACAGTGGATCGCACCGCGCACCACCCCCTCCTCTCCCTGCTCCCGGGAGAGCCGCGGCGTCGCGCCCACCTCCTCCCGAGGACAAGCCCCGCCCTCCTCGGGAAAAGGGGATGACATCATCCCTCTCCACCCGCTCGCCCCGCCGCTCCCCCGGCCCGCCCGGCACTCCGGCAGGGATGGGGGGGTCCCGCCCGCACCCCCGTGGTGGAGCCGCGCCCTCGGGGGGCTCGGAGGGGGCTCCCGGTCCCGCCGCCCGGCCTCGCCCCTGCTCCACGCCCCACTACGTCATCCCTCCCGCTGCCCCCTCTCCGCCGGTGCTGGCGGGGGAGCGTCCCCCGAGGGGAGCGCCGGGGCCGGGCAGCGGCTTCGCGGCGGCTTCAGCTTGCGAAGGGCGCCGGCGCACCAGCGCGGCGCCGGCGCGGTGCGGCG
>WBMZ01012076.1:0-52365 GCA_013400975.1 Atrichornis clamosus | reverse complement strand
CGCGGGCAGGGAGGACTCGCGCCGGCGGCTCGCGCGGCCGGCCGGCTGACCGCCGCGGGCCCGCCCTGCCATTGGCCGGCGGGAAGCGCTCGTCTTCGTGATTGGCCGGAGTGCGTTGTCAATCGGGGAGGCCCCGCCCCCGGAACGCGGGCCACGGGGCTGGAGGTGGGAGGGGGTCGCTGGTGCTGCCGCCATGTTGGGTGTGGGCGGGAAAGGTTGTCGGGTCGCGCAGGCTTGGACGCAGGGCTTCTGTTCCATCTCACCGCACCGAGACCCCTCGGCTGCTTGGGCCGCCTCCTCGTGCCCGCGGCTCGTGCCGCGCTTCGACCCTCACCAGGCTGCCAAATTGGAGGGAAACAAACCCCTCACGAGGGTCTCCTCGGCAGCGCTATGTTCGAGGCCTGGCTGAAGCCTGCAGTGCGTCTCTGTGAGGATAGCTCACGGTTTTCCTTCGTGAGCACGGCTGCTCCCATGCTGCCGACCAGTGCCGTGTGGTTGGGGGTGTGTGTGTGTTTATGTGACTCGCCGTCTTGGTGTGGGGTGTTGGGGTATCCGGAGCTGGGCAGTCCGCTGCTCTGTGTGTGCTGACCCCGCACAGCAGTGAGACCGGGATGTGTGGTGCTGCTGCGTGTGTTTGGCCGGCGCTGGGTGTGCAGCAAATCTGATCCAGCCTGGAGTTGTTGAGCTGGCTGTGTTTGCTTTACAGGCGGGATGTGTTCCGGGTACATTGGACTCCTTTGTGTTTCCTGCAGCGTGCTCTGGTCATGCCTGTGCTCAGAAAATCCTGGACAGAAATATGTGAGAATACGTGAGCTGCAAAACTTCTAAATGTGTAGTGTTGGCAGGGGATTCTATGCCACCATGTTCGTGTGGCTTGCAAATGGCTCAACCCTCCATCGGCCCAGAGTTACGAGGACAGAACGTAGTAGTACCAGAAGGCCCCTTTGAAAGAATTTATGGTATAATTGGGCTGTATGCACAGCACGTGCGTTCACACTGAGTAATTCAATTACATGTCATAGGTTTTGAGTTCTTTCCTGTTGGTGCCCAGGCTCATTCCTGAAGAGCTAATCAGAATGGAAGCGTGCCTGTTATTAAAAATACATTGACTTGAATCCAGCCTTTTCTACTGATACGTGACTTCTATAGTGGAAAACTATAAAAAGTGATGTTTAAGAGATACACAAAACCCTACAAATATGGACAGAATTGGATCATTTCTTGAGTACTGATGTTTGGCATGTCATCCATTGCTGAATCACTTTTTGGTGCTAAATGAGCTAGGGACAAAATTCATTGTTCAGGAAATAGCTTGTCTGCTCACTTACAAATTTGGCCAGTTGTTTTGTTGGCATGATTATCTTTCATCATGAATTAATACAATTTAGGACTCTAGGACTTCTGTCTTTGTGGAAGTTGAAAAGATGTAAGCTTACTTCAGGTCAGTGCTGTAAGTATGAGCATAGAGGAAACAAAGTGTTGACTTTGAAATAAAGTAATCCTATCAAGACAAACAGTTGACACATTTTTTCTTTTTTTTTTCTTTAGAAAAAGGGAGTTAGTTCTTTGTAATTCTTTCAATATGTAAATTCCTCTGTAATTTCTAATTTTTAATTCTATAATTTATGTAATATAGTCTTCTAGCTAAACCTGTTTGAGCAGAGCTAGGTGAACACAAGTAGATTACCTCAAGAGGTCCTTTTAAACATCAACAATCTGGTGAATTCTGTGAATATGATTCATTAATGTAGCCAAGAAGAGGTTACAGCAATGTTCTACAACTGGCAGTGTGCTTAAAAATGGTATTTTGTATCTGCTAAAACAATATAGAAAATCCTCAGTTACTGTTTCAACACAGATGTGGGACCTCTTCAGATACCTAGATTTTGAAAGATTACTTCAAATCAGATGACTAAAGCAGAGATGCCCCTTAGCAGTGGTAAAAGTCCTTATATAATTAGGTTTAAGTCTTGTATTGAAGTATATACAAAGACATAACATGTCTCCAATAATTCACATAAAAACAGGACTACCCCTTCCATTTCAGGTACAAGCTGCTGAATTTCAGAGTTAAATTACTGCATCACTTTGAATGACCAGGATTTTTCCATACATCTTTCCTTAAGAACATGCTTTAGCAAAAGATAATATGCCACGAGATACATACTTCTTTGTAAAATCAAGAATAAAGGTGTGCCTTTATTACTGCTTGCTGGTTGGTTGGTTGTGGTTTTTTGCATGAACTTGAACTATGCAGAGTAAGTTTATATGCATTGGAAGATTCCACACTCACTTCTGCCTGTCCTGTGATTTCATGGCTTGCACTGTTAGACTCTGCAGCCTCTTCAGAGAAGGAAGCCAGTTTGTATGTTAGTTTTGTATAAGGTATGAGAAAATCTTCTACCTCACTATTGGTCAAAAATACAGAATGAAGGCTAGTCACGTGAGGTAATACGTTAACATGTGGTACTGCCTGGTGTATCTTAGGATTTACTTCATTCAAATCTTCCAGCCAGATTCCCACAGCCCAGTCTAATGGGCAGCCTAACCTCTGTGTACTTTATGGCAGTAGCTCCAGGAAACACCCAATTTTAGTGGACACTACATAGAAAACAAGACAAGGGTTGGTCTTTATGGATTTGTTTTTTTGTTGGTTTTTTTCGCAGCGCAGTGAAGATACTGTCCTTGCATTTTTTCTGTGAAATTTGTTTCTTGAGACCATGAATTAGTTTCAGTTAGATTATCATTCAAAATGAATCAACACCATCAAGATTAGTTACGGTTAATCGGAGTTAGAATTCTAGAGTTTCTGTGAGATTTTTCTCATAACCAGGAAGTTGTTTTGTGTTTTGTTTTTTTTTCCCTTTGGGGTATCTCCATATTAATCTAAATTTTTCGTTAAGGTAGGGTACTTTGAAAAGTGTGTTGCTGAAGCGGGATGATGTTCCAAAATTGGGTTGCTTATTANTATTAATCTAAATTTTTCGTTAAGCGAGGCAAGCTGTGAATTATAGGTGAAGATAGGGTACTTTGAAAAGTCTGTGTGTTGCTGAAGCGGGCTGATGTTCCAAAATTGGGTTTCTTGTTGAAAAAACCCTAAAGCAGTTTAATATCATGGAGAGCCAAGTCACTCTATTAAGCACTTATGAAGAATAAGTGAATTGTTTATGCGTTATGAGATACATGAAGACAATGGAAGTGATGGTTTTAAGGTGTAGACAAATAAGCCGATGATTTCCATTTACAGTAGAAGTCTCACTCAATCCTTTGACTCTCATACAGTACTGCTGTTGTAATGCAGTTACTCCTGGGAAACAGGAGTGCGAAAGTCAATGTTTTCTGACACAAACTCTGCCTTAAAATTTTCTGCTCTTGTGATTTTTTTTCACTTGCTTTCAGGTTTACTTTTACTTGAGGAAAAAACGTGAGGAGATTTACAGAATAAATACTAGTTGATCATTTTTCAAAATAAAAAATGAAGTGCTTTTCAGTGAATGGCTATCCTCATTTCAAGTGAAGTCTACAATGATTAGATATTAAAATGATCCATGGTTTAAATTAATATAAAAACTTTTCAGGAGATTATTGCAAAGATTAACATTTTTAATGTTTTAATCCTCCCATAGTTTATCAATCACAGGCACAGTGAAACTGTTTTTAGTTACCAAAGCTGATGATCCTGTACATCATTGCAGTATTCCGAACAACACAAACATTGTGGCCTGGTTGGTAGAGGAGATGCAGAAATACAGTGTCTCTTACAGACCTTTAATAATCAGCTTTATTCTTGAAGTATTTTTTGACGCACAAAATAAACACGTAACAATTTTTTTTCTTTTGTAAAGAAAAGAAGAAGGAAAGACAGTTCCAGAAAAACTGGTGTTTGCTGTAGAGGAAGGAACTCTGTCTCACGTAATGACAAAAATTAGGTGGTCACTGGTATCGCTACAGAAGAATAAGAAGTTCTTGCGTGTATGTTTCCAAGCAGGACTTGCATTAATGCAGCTTTAATATCCCAAAATGGTCTGCAACAGCCTCTGATTCCTGATACATTTTTATTCTTTAGAATGATGTTTGAAGGTCATGGGAAAATGTCATGGAATCCCAGGTGCTTTTATATCACTAGCTGCGCATAGACACCCCTGTAATGCAGTGGGTTGAGTAAACACTTGAGGCATTCCTGACATGAACAGTGCTAATTCCTTTGTTTCTCATTTCTTCTGCATTTTTTTTAGCCACAGGGCTAAAAATCAGCATTAGTGATTTTTTTTAAGTTTGATTTTGCCTCTCTAACCACACACTGCAGTGATAACAATGGAGCTTTGCACAATCCAGTTTATTGTGTCCCAGGATTTTTTTCAGTTTTAAATATGATAATTTGTACATCATCAAAATATTATTTATTCATGTGCTGTGATTGTTCTTACCATCATCCTTCACTCAGTATGTTTTGCCATCAAAAACAAGGCAGAATTGGGAAGAAAGGCTGATGAATCAGCCAATATAAACCCAATAGGGTTTGTAAAGAAGGATAGGAGGTTGAAAAGGAAGGGTGCGGTAGAAATCCAGGACTAGATGTTGAGCTTGTAAAGTGAGTAAATGTGGAAAGACTTCTGACAGCAGGAACTTACAGTGGAGAAGTCACAGCAGAAAGGACAAGTGTGAGAGGGGAAAGGAGCAAATGTTGGCAGTACGTTAATGCTGGGTATGGTATTGGGAAGTTAAAATCCAGAGGGCAAGCTGAAAGCATACCAATTTGTACACAAGTTTGTTGTCAGCTATTAATGCTGTTACTTCTAGTCTTACGTAAGACAACAAAGTAAAAATGGGGTTACATCGTCTGTAGTTGGCTGCCTCAAGCCAGAAAGCTAAATTAATCCTCATGTATTTCTATTGAAATAAAATAAATAATGGAACAAAATAATAACCTTTTATGTCATTAACTGTGTTTTATATTGGGGAAACAGATTGGGTTGCAAATGTAGTAGATTTCGAAGTTTCAATTGTTTTCTCTCCGGCTGTGCTGTGTGGTGTAAATGAAGAAAAGGTTAAGTTTACCCATGATAATTCCCTCTCACATTTACATTGTCAATCAGCCTTTGTGGCTTTTTGTGCTTTTATCTATTGTGTTTTCATTGTAATCTTTACATATGAAGTTCTCAATTCTACAAACTCTTATGCTGAAATTTATTCACAAATGGCTCTGACAGATGTGTTCTGGAAGCCTTAAATGCTGTGGTTTAAGATGTTGCCAGCTGGTTGCTTCTCCCCGCCCCTCAGATTGCAGTCTGTACTGAAGAGCTGGCAATACCTGCACCTCAGTTCACTTTCCTCACCTGAACTCACATTTCTTTTAGGGTGGCTTGTGCTGATGCAAAGGCTGGGAATGTGGTCCTGGGTGCAGAATGTACCCACTTTTTTTGTCCTTTCTTACAGCCTCCTAATCCCTTTCAGGGGATTAAGCACCTGGGTCAGCAACATTTTAGAGCCTCTCAGAGTCTGAAAGCTTGTTGATGAGACTCCCCTGTAGTTTTAAGTTGAATACATTTAAAACTTTCTATTTTTAATTACCTATAAATTCAGTTTGTTACCGTACCAAGTCAATGTGGAGGACATTTCTGTACTTGGCTTTACCATAGCACCATCTCTACTTAAACTCTCACCCCATGGTTTTGTCTACTTTTTAAAGTGATAATGCCTAAAAGCTTGTATTAGAAACCATAGACCTTTCTTTCATGTAATATGTATGCCACAGAAATTGTTCAATAGGCAGTGTGCTGCTCTCATTGTGTGTGGAGCTGATTACGCTGCCTCCAATTAAGATTGCATCACTTACTTTACTGCTAGACAGTTTCGTATTACTTACGCTCTTGCCAAAAGGGAGCAGTTAACCTGAAGCAGTGTGTTACTTGTTTTGGTTTTGTGTCTTGGCTGTCAAACTGAAAGTACACTATTTATATAGCTAACATTTAAATTTGATTAGGTCCTTGATTCACTGTTACTCAACTAAAATTCATTTTAAAACTAGGATTCTACAGTAACAATAAAATGGATAAAGAGCTGGTAAGCTGCCAGCACTCAGAAGTAATGGCTAGAGGCCACTGTCAATGGTTGAGAGCTTGTGGGGACTTTCCCAAGCATTTGTATCAGATGTGATGTGCTTTGCCATTTTGGTCAATTGTCTTTGTGTAAACATAAAAGCAATAGTGGCAAATAGTGAATGGTTTAGTGATTCCTATATTGATGAAGAAAGGATGAAGTTTAAAGCATTCCTGAGATCATGGTAACATGAGTCTGTTAAAATGCAGTTTGTCTGCATGTATTGAGGAACAGGGAATGCTGGATGTGTGTGCAGAATTGAAAATTTTTGTCTTGTAAAGCTGTGACTGAGGGAAGACTTAGAGGTTTGTGAGGAAGGTCCTGTAGACAGAGGGAATTCAAGTGCAGGGCAGTGGCAAGAAGGGCTGGTGCTGCCTAGTAGAGGTGAGGATGAGGTAGGAGAATGGTTTAAATCCCTTTAATAAGACCTGTGCTGGAATATTGCATCTAATTTTATTCCTAAGGAAAACATGTGTTGAAAACTTGGAAAGCATGATGAAGGTCCTGAAAGACACAGACTTAGTTCTGCCAAGAGAACTGCCTTGGGTAGGTGGGCTTGAGAGTGGGTTCAGGCTTGCTGTGATTTTCCTGACCACACACCTGCCTTACCTCAGCAAGCTGTATTAGCTCTCCCTCCCACCTGGTTCCTGCAGAGGCCCTCCTGTACACATACTGTTGAGTGTAGTAAACAAGGCTGTGCTGAATCTGTATGAATTTGTCATTTCTTCCCGTTACAGAGGACATGAAAAGCATTGTTTCTGTTTTGTTGTATATATATATATGCAGCGTGGAAAGCTTTCTAGAATATGGTTTTTCATCAAATTTAAGTATTATTTTAATGGATCCACTAAGAATGGCAGCAACTAATAATTTACTGGAGTTTTGGAGTTCTGAAATCATAAAGTGGTCAAAGCAGGGGTGCATGTTGCTTTCTTTGGCATTTTTTGACATACTATTTCATTTATGAATGAATCTTTCTGTAATTTGGAGTGAAAAGTTTAATAAAGTATTCTTAGATTGCTGCTTTCTTAGATTGCTGCTTACTTTTTTATTTTGAAAAACAGAATAATTTGAAACCCTGGATTATTTTGGTATCTTTCTGGGTATACAAAGCTGGAGACCAACAGGCTAAATAGGAAGGGTATTCTGGAAAAATTGCTGTAGGGACAAAATGTATTGAAAAAACTTGAAATTATTTTCATTTTAAGTACACCGGTGGGGTTAAATAATATTATTAACTTCTGTTAGAGTAGCAGGTCTTGGTAATTTAAAACAAAAGTTCCCAGCACACTTGCTGATATCCTTTATGGCTTCAATAAAATACATCTGCAAGGATTACAAAGCAAAGCTTGTGGATGAATTCTTCCAGTTCTGCATGGGAAGAGAGCCTGTTTAGCTTCATGCATGTTTATATATACCCATGGAAATGATGATCTAAATGTGAGTGCTGTACTAAAACATAGCCATATATGCAGAGTAAGGAATTTGAAGCACTTCTATTCTGTCATTTATTGCACACAAGCAATGTATATTGTATAGGCTCAGTTCAATTCTGTGTCCTGACCATAGAAGGACTCTATAGATTATGTACTGTACCTTGAGGGGACCTTGAAGGGGGGAATAGTGTGTGTAGGAAAAAGCTCAGGACAATGACTCTCTGACCAAACTTGTCTCTTTTCTGGTTTTGAGCCTTCAGTCTTAAGCACTGTCATTGCTGGAAATAGTGAAGAGCTGAAAAGATGTTTCCCCCTGTATTATACTGGTATACATTTTCATTTACTCACTTTATTAAAATAAATAAATAGCTCAGTGTGGGAACAACTGGGACAGCTGTGAAGCTGAGTGCGTGGGATAAAGTCTTTCAAAAGGTAAAAGTGGAAACAACTTAGCAAAAGTAATTTTTAGAGTTAACCCAACTCTCCTTAAACTTTTAAGCTTAGTTACATACATGTATGATTGTTGGTACAGCAGTGGCCAGACTGGGCAATTGTAGCAGGAGGAGAACAGGCCTGCAGTTTCTTCTGATGTTGGTGTGTTCTTAAGAAAATCCATCTGAGCTCATTTTACTGTGTGCCCCAGAAGGTTTGTTGTTGTTGTTGTACATCATCTACAAGGCTCGATTTCAGGCAGCACATCCACCTTCTCCTAATAAAACTTTATGGCAGAAGCACGCATTCTGCTTTGACTAACCAAGGGCATGTGCAGACCCCTAGTGCTTAGAAAGATACACTCAGGAAATTTGAGCAAATCGAGTAGATTGTCATGTGCCTTTTTATCTCAGGCTAGGTTCCTGAAGAAATGCTCAGAAGCTACTCTTCAAATGATGTCTTTTAGGAGTCTCATAACTATTCCTTTTGTAGCTGGCTTGAGGTGTAGGAATCTCTCATCAGAGGTATCTTTTAAGCCAGAAAAAGCCAACCTTTAATACATAAGAATACAGGATCTTAAAAAAATCTCCTAAAGCAGCAACTCATCAAAATGTGTTCAGTTTTGTATTTCAGTAATATTATTATAGTAAATAGAATCTCACTTGTACTGAATTACTCGAAACATCCAAGGACATACTTTTTTCAATTTGTTTGTCTCAGTTAGTGTCATCCTTTCTTTTGGCATTCTTCTGAACAGTGAACCCTGAAGCAAAATCTCTTCCTTATGACACCTGCACACTATTCAGGAGCAGAGGGAATAGATGGGGATGCAATCTCCTCCCACCCTATTCCCATCAGTGGGAAGAGCCATGAAAAGAGGCCAAGCAGACATTTGCACAAATGGTTACATCTGACACCTTCAGAAGTTCACATGACATTCTGCTGTTTCAACTAATACTTTTCTGTTGGTTGATGATTTTTCTTTTTGCTGCCTTTCTTCCCAGCTGCACTCTACACTTTTCTCTGCCTTAAAATGAGGCAAGGAAACAGATACCAGATTTTCTGATGGCTATCAAAGCTTATTTTTTCATTTGGTGCATATAAAGGTTGTAGCCTGATTTTGATCCATTCCTTTAATTCAATTTTTGTTCAAGGTTCAGATTATAGATAGATATGAGTGATTTTATATTCCCCTTTTTGCCCAAATACAACATAAAGCTCCCAAAGAGATGGTATCATGTAAGCTATTACTTTATTCTGTATCTTAAAAATCATTGCCTTTAATGGGATCTCTAGGTGGTTTTCAGGAGAGCCAAGTCTTGAGCAATTTAGATATTATCTGCAGAGGGTGTGCTTGGCCCATTGTTTTGAACTACTTTGGAAACTACTGAGCTGATGTTACTTAAGCCATATTAAACTCTTCACCCAATTATGGCCTAATCCTTTAAAACCAATAGAGTAGGACTTGGTTTTGAAAATGTGGCTGCTAACATCCGTGGGTCTGTTCACTTAGCCTGACTATTAAGCTCATTATTAAGTGTTGTAGGGCTGAACTTTACATTTTATATGTTAACACTAAGTTAGCTACGGATTCATCTACTGGTTTTGGCCTCAATTTTAAAGAAAAAAAGGTTCAGAAAGGATGTGTTGTGTTAAGACTAATGAAATGCATGTCAGCTTTATCTTCTGATCTTTATGGGGAAGATCTGCATCTGGACACAATCCTGTGCCTTGTGCTCTAGGAAGGCCCTGCCTGAGCAGGGAGGTTGGACCAGATGACCCACTGCAGTCCCTTCCAACCTGACCGATTCTGTGATTAATAGGTTACTCTATTTTTAATCAGTTGTTGAATAATGGAGGAAAACATAAATGCCCAAACCACCAAATTAAAACTCTTTACACTTCGTGTTTCTTTTGCCTGGTGACTGGAATAGATTTTTTTTTTTTTTAAGCTGAGTTACTTTCCTGAATTCCTAATACAGCATGTGAAACAAAAAAATGGCATAAAGCGATTTTTCTTCATTCATAGATCAGCCTATTTAATACTTATTGAGCTGCAATAGCTTCAGAGAAAGGAAAAAAATGCGCATTCATTCTGAACACTGGATGGAAAGATGATCTTTTAAGTCCTTTTGAACACCAGGTTTAGTAATGGAACTAATAATTCAGTTTTGCTGAAGTGTTACGATGAGGTTTATGTGGACTGAAGTATTATTCGCTGCTGTCATTTGTAGCATGATTTCAACTTTCGCGAGCTTGCTTAGGGTAAGAAGTGAAGCCGTCATTTGGCTATAAACGTGGTGACCAGTTTTAGCAATTTCTATGACTTGAAGTCATGTGATGGGACACTGTGTTACACCACAGTGAAATACATGACAGAAGGGCACACTTGTCTGCCTCCCAGCTTTGTGCCTGTGTGGCTTATTTGTGGCTGTTTTCTCTTCTGGTTTTCAGAAGTTGATTGTGTTTGCTGAAAGTTGGGTTTCTGCTTGAATAATAGACAAATTCAAGGAAAATGGAGTCAAAATAGATGGGATATCAATATTAGAATTAATGGGGAAAAATTAAGCTGAGACTTAGCCTCACATACTTTAAAAAGGGTTGTTTATTTCTATAAACAGCATGAGAGCATGAGAAGAAAGGAAAAGTTCCAGCAGTTTCAAACTGTCTTGTTTTGATAGATTACTTAAAAAAAACTATTTCAGTTTTTAAATAATCCACTCACAAATCTTGTATTTTTAGTAGTCTAGGATAATGCAAGTGAAAAGAAACATATAAACAAAAAACATGATCAGTATGAAATTACTACCTATTCAAATCTTTGTGTGTGTATGAGTAGCTTTAGAAGTTACAAGATTTGTTTTCACTGAAGGTTGTTACCCCATTTTGCAATATTAAAAACTTTGTGAAACACTGTCCTCTGGATGGTTGAGAACTTTAGTTTAAGATGGATATACTAAAGGCAATGATAATCCCTGCATATTTCTTCTCACTGAAGGAAGAAATCAGAATTTCATTTCCATCAAAAATGAGCCTAAGCTTAAAAATCTGCAAATGAGACATTAACAAGTGTATATAATTAAAGCATTCAGGCTTATAGCAAGCTATGAGCTGTGGCAGTCCCAGAAAAGAAGTAACATCTAGGAAAAATAGAATTTTTGCCAGTTCCCAAAACTAAAGAGAGGGGAAGATAGAGGGGTTAATTTCTCATTTAAAGAAGGGAAAGAAGTCTCTCTTCCCTTGCTGCAACACCTAGGAGGGCAAAACAGTCTCTGAGGTTTTGGAATAAGACTTCAGTAAAACCACACGGGATTCTATTAAATTGAAGAATGGCAACTTCATAACATATTAGAAGTGAAGTGCTTAGGCAGAGTTAGCTGATTTTGAAATTTAAGGTCTGTGACCTCTAGCTTTATACCTGTTATTTAAATTATTCCCTGTTTCATCAAAGGAAATGAGTGCTGAAGAGATGTGTGCAGGGGATCAAAGAGGAAGTAAAATTGCCTGGATTTAACCGAACTGCGAAGTGTTCACTGCTGATGATTCAGGTACTGAGAGCAAATAATTATTTCTGGTTGTTGCTCTTGACTCCATGAACTTGTAACTCCTGAGGCAGAGAGCACGTGCTTCACTCTGTTTGGTGGTGTGGTGGTGTGGCTCCGTACTTCCCCTCATGCCGCAGAGGTGTCTGTGCAGCATCTCCAGGTGCTCCTGTGAAAGCTGTATCCATCCTTGGTGGATGTGCCTCTGAGCATTGGATGTCTGTTCTCTTTCTACCCTTTTTAGTTCTGATTTCTGCCATAGTCCCATGTCTCTCCCACTCCCCTCAAAAAATGTTTAGACAGATTCTGCTATTTTGAAGAATGTTATTCTGAAATATTGCATACAGTGTCATTTATTGTGTAATTTCCCCTTTATCAGAGATTACTCTTCCGTTTGGGAAGTACTACATTTTGAACTGTCTGGCAAGGCAGAAATGAACCACATGTATGCTTTTTTCCTTCATGAACTTCTTGAAGGACTTTTTATTGACACATCAGTGCTATCATAGATTCATAAAAATGGGGGGGAAATAGTTCATCTTTGAACGTTTGGAATTTTGAATTTGTTCAGATGAAGCTCTGTCTTCATATGAGATTAAATATATGTTTCACACTTGGTGTAGCTCTTCTTATCTCTGAAGTGAGTAGGGAATTTTGTTCTGAAAACATAACATCCTAATAATGAAAATTAAATGTAAGGTGCATAGAATCACTACAGTTAGGAATATTCTTCTGCAAAATGTCAAAATACACTTTTTTATAACAAGTATAACACCAATTGCTAAATAGATCTCTTCTGTGTAAGTAGTTTTTATAAGTGAGCTTTGCCTACATTTTTATTCTTTCTGTAGAAGCAGTGACAAACGGACTTTTTAATAGCCTATTTTTGCTTAAGAAAGCAATATTACATAAATATGAAGTTCTTTTAAAAAATCTTATTCAGGTTTTGCAACCCTTGAAATTTTCACTTTTTTCCTACCTGTGAGTGCATTTAATGATAATATTTTCAACTCTTCAGGTGTGTAAAAACATTTAACATTTAGCAAACGTGTGCAGGCTTTTCGCTAATGGAGCAAATGAAATATTTGGGCATAAATAATCCCACCAAATTTTAGGCACTCGGAGGAGGTTTAGGAGCATAACAAGAAAGCAAAATTGCTGGAGGCAATTTGGATTCCTTACCTTTATTTTTCTTTTTTCATCCATTGTAAAGGGAATGGAGACGGCCTGCTGTGTAACTTGAGTGTCTCACTTGTGTCCCTGAAATTTAGTGGAACAATCTGGGCTGTTGATGAAATTTGTTTTTCATAATATGTTGCCTTAGGATTTTGAAACATTCAGGAGAATACGCTGAAAATTCCTATGAATTGTTACCTGTGTACTACTTCTGTTAAATAAATGCAGAGCTAATTTCATGGGTTTTGTAGGCACTGTACAGCTAACAAACAGAGCAGCTCCTGTCCCTAGAGTGCAGAGGGCACTTACTGAAAGTAACAATGTGTGTTTTGTTCCTAGTGCTTACATGAAGCTATGAAACAGCCTGATATATGTCTGAGTAAAAGTTGTAGTTCCTATGTAGTTTGAATCTTGGGATATGGTGTAGTGTTTGTTGTCCTTGTGTAGAAAGTTAAAATTATTTTAATATCTGTTCTGACTGGAGTTATAGATCTTGTGTTTTTGATTAATTGTCCTAAATTTAATGAAATTTAAATCACCTCTGCTGCTTTCAAGGTTAAATTAAGTAAAGAAATATTGCATTCCTTTTATTAAAAGAAAAATAAATAAATCCCCAAATAAAGCAGAGATAGATTCTGCAAGAAGCACCATGGGCTCTCCTTTGAAATAATAGTCTCATCCTTTGAGAGGGACTTTCTAGAGGAATGGTGAAGACTACTGTAAGACTTACCAAAAGAACATAAATGTATTTTGTTTTCCAGTTTTTTTGTTTGTATAAGTTTTTTTTAAGTGGTAGTAGTAGTAGTAAATGTTTTTAAATTCTTTCTCTTGGCTAAAGTATGGCTAAATAATTCATCTACATTATTTTAGCAGTTTTGGCTGCAGGCTACTTCCGCTGCTGTACAGACAGACCTTAGTTACTGTACTTCAGCAGTACACCAAAAAAAGCCAATTAAAATAACCAGCAGCAATGATTTCCAAAATACATGCAGATGGCTTCCCCTTTAAATGCAGTGCTACCAGTTCTTTGGAATAGCTTGATGTTTGTGGAGGATCTGATGTGCTCCTTGAATTTTACCTGAGGTGAATAAAAGGCTATTTTTGCTCTCTTGTAACTTGTAAATATTTTAATAACCATTAAACCGTGAGCTATGAAATTAACTGGGAGAAGACCAGTTCCTTCACTGATGCCAGTAAGTTTTCATAGAATTTTTGAATTATATTACGAACTACTTGGTTTATGAGTTCAGATTATCAGCCTGCGTTACTTTCAACAAAACAAACAAAAAAAGGAGTTGTTTTTTAGGTAGATGTCTATTTGCAATTAAAGATGAGGAACTTCTGCCTGTGTAAAGATGCTGAAGACTTGGCCCAGTAGTTTTACATTCTGTAGTGGTTCTTTTCTGTCCTGAAGTTTGATTTGCTTTTCCCTCAACTGACTAACTATATTTCAGCTACAAAACAAATCACTTCATTGATTATTTCTTTCATGTGCCCACTGTTAATATTTAGGCAACCTACTGTTGAAGAGTGCTGACATACTATCAGATATCACTGCTTAGAAAATTTGTACACGTGCATATGTCTTTTGAGTGTTCACTGGCTCACATTTTAATCCTTATCACTGTTACTAGTTATTTGTATTGCACCAGTAATGTACAAAGTGCAATCTTTGTGCTATATAGATCCTAATCTTATTTTTTATTAGTATTTCTAAAGTCATTCACGGTAAGTTTCTATTTCATTAAAGTATTTGCTTCAATTTATTTTTTTTAATTGGTGTAGAAAATGCTAAAGTGTAGTCAGACCTTGAATGGACATTTAGGACTGATTTTTATCTTACAAAATGCTATTGACAGTTGGAGGTGATAATAGGCAATTTATTATGTGTTTTAATTATTATCAGGCACTGCTTATGAATAAAAGAAAACAAAAACAAAATTGTGTGTTTTTCTGAGGGTGTAAACTTTCAAAGGTGAATTACTAGAGGGGAAGCGAAAGAGGGTGAAAAAACTGTGAAAGGTACTACAAAAATAAAGATGTCTTTTAATCTTGTATGTCAGAAGTAGAAATAAACTAAAAATCATTATTTGGGACCTTGCTTTGTTTTCTTAATACCAGCTTTTATGAAAGCTTGAGAGTTGAGAATGGCTCACATTGCCTTCATATTATCTGAAATTAATTTTCAAGTTTTTTCAGTAGCCAGTGAAAGGAGCAGTGACAAGTTCCTTTACATGTTTTTTTAAACGGTTATGTAGTCATTAAAATTCCAGGGACTTGAAGGCTTCTTGGGATGCAAGCAGCACAGCGTGCTGCCTATCCCTTTAGTTTGGCAAAGAAATACAGGAGAGGCCAGATTCTTCACTTGCTGATGTCAGAGACAGCAAAATGGTCAGAGACCTGAGTGCAAATTTCTTTTGCAGAAAAGATGACCAATTGTTATAGGATAACCACTCCTATTTTAAATGGGGAGAATTAGTTTTGTGACTCATAAAGGTTTCAGGCGTTTTCTTTATCAAAAAATGGTCAGAAAGTTGCATTGAAAACCACTCTTACAGCAAGGTTCATAAATAATAAATATTACTTCTTATTAATCCATATTTTAGTTTAAATCTGGCTCATGGCAAGTTACTTCCTCAGGGAATGTGGGATTCTTTACAAGAGGAGGTGATGAGCCATAGTCCCCAAGGAATTAAATTGTGAAAACAATCTCAGTTTCATACATGCTAATATAGATCTGTTATTCCCTTTCCACATCTATCACAACACATTCTAAATTGTGGCTGATCTTCTATGCAAATAGCTGTCTTATTAGACACTGGCCTCTGTGTGCCAATGTCTCCATGGGTTTCTCAGGCATTTGCTATCTAATCATCAAAGCAGTGGAAATGAATGATGATTACTGCATCCCTTTGAAGAACAAAGAGGAGTCAAGGTTCTAGATGCAGGAGTCGGTGACACTGAGCCATGTGGGCAAATGCGAGTATCTCTGTGGCTCATATTGTCAGGAAATTATTTTTGCCTGTGTTTTCTTCTTGTGTTTTATTGGCATTGCTAAAACTGCAGACATCCTTCACAGCTGATGTTTTGTTACAAAACATTAGTAGATTATTGAAATTGCAAAAAGCAAGTCAAAACAGTCTCTTAACAGTGGCATAAAAAAGCCAAGAACTGGTTCTGCACTGTAAAAATGTATCTCTTACCTCCTCAATTAGCTGAAAGTTCAAACATTACTTTTGTTTTCCATTCTAATTATTATGATGTGGATGCTATGTGAGAAATACAGCCCAATGTAGAGAATTTCTGTGAATCATGATAGAAGGGGAAAGAAACCCAGCCCAGTGGATTACAGTTCACTGCTTATGTGTTTTACATAAAACTGGGAGCATTCTCTGAATGCAACCAAAGTAATGTATGGAAACATTATAACACCATAATTGAACTTTCAATTCAGATTAAAAATTAGTGGCACTCTGCTATACTTTGCTATTATTCCTGAATACATTTTTAAAAGGTTGCTAACTTTGGAGCATTTAAGTTCATTTTATGCCCTGTGTTCCACACAGGAAAGTACGGAGCCTGGATTTGTCACTTGATATTAAATGCCAGTAATTCCTGTAGAAGAGATAAATACAAAATAATAAACTTTGTGGGTTTAAAATGCACAAATAACTGGTGGGGGTTATTCCTGAAGCTATATTTTAAACCGTGTTTGAAGCTATGGAGGAAATAATGGTGAATGCTTTAAGTCTGGAATTCTGGCAGTAGCCCTTCAGCAATGCCGTGGCATGCTTTTTGGCTCGTGATTTGGCATCTCAGTGCCTTCCAGGGCTGCATTTCCCAGACAGCGTGCCTTGGCAGAGACCAGGGAAGCTCGTCTTGCTGTAGCACAGCTGGTTATGCCTTACAGAAAAGTACAACTCTTGCAGATAGTCCATGGCCATATGTGCACAATCTGCACATGGTTTGTGGCTACCCAGGATGATTCAGCCAAAGTTTGCCCTTGGCACTGTGCTTGCCAAGGCCAGTTGGGAAAAGGCAAGGGTTAGCTGCTGTGTGTCTTCTGTGCTTGAAAGGTAGATCTGACACTTCTGGAAAACATCAGTCCTCTCATGAGTGTGGGCACTGATGTTGGGACTCTTGTGCCTCAGAGGCAGTCAGATGGTGGGGCTTATCAACACTGTGGTGAGTAATGTCTTCAGCCCAGCCAAAATGGTTCAGTCACAGTGTTTTGAGCAATAAGCATGACTGTAAAAGCCAGTTATTTCTTAACTAGGGAAAAAGAGGTGAAATGAGCATGTTTGTAGAATCTCATGGTGTCGTTTGAGTGGCAGCCCAGTGAGGGGATGAATGAATATGAAACCATAAGGTTTTGCATATTAAAAGATATATCAAGAATTTGCTAGAGCACCATTCAGATGATTCTTGTTCAGTTACATAAATGGTGTGTGTCGTGGGTTGACCCTGGCAGATGCCAGGCCACTCACTCCCCCTGCAGCTGCACAGAGGGCAGAAAATTTAACGAAGGGTTCATGAGCTAAGGACTGGGAGAGTTCACTCATCAAATACCATCACAGGCAAAACAGGCTCAAGCTTAAAGATCTGAAAGTGAATTTACTACATTAACAGAATCAGAGCAGGATAATGAGCAATAAAATAAGCCCTTAAAAATACCTTTTCCCCCCTACTCCTTCCTACCAGCTCTACCTCCTATCCCAGAGGCACAGGGAGAAAGGGGATGGGGCTTTTGGTCAGTCCATTATCTGTGGCTGCTCCCCCTGCTCAGGGAGAGGAGTTGTCTTCCCCTGCTGCACTGTGGGGTCCCTCCCACGTGAGACAGTTCTCCAGGCACTTCTCCAATGCGAGTCCATCTCAGCAGCAGCAGCTCCCTGTGAACTGCTCCAACATGCCTCCATCGCACGGGCAGCAGCACCCCTCAAACTGCTTTGGCGTGGGTCACTCTTCTACGGGGAGCAGTCCTCCAAGGGCAGGCTGCTCCAGCCTGGGAGCAGGGCCCCTCGCCCCTTGGTGCTCCCACAGGATCACAGCCTCCTTCCAGGTACCCACCTGCTCCAGCGTGGGCTCCTCCACGGGCTGCAGGTGGATCTCTGCACCCCCGTGGCCTCCATGGGCTGCAGGGGCACAGCTGCCTCTCCATGGCCTTCACCACGGGCTGCAGAGGAATCTCGGCTCTGGTGCCTGGAGCAGCTCCTGCCCCTCCTTCTTCACTGACCGTGGTGTCTGCAGAGTGGTTCCTCTCACGTGTTCTCACCCCGCTCTGCTCTGGCTAAAACTAAAACTGCGCCACCAGCGTTGTTTTGATTTTCTTCTTAAATCTGTTATCACAGAGGTGTTACCACTACTTCTAATTGGCCAGCCTTGGCCAGCGGCATGTCCAACTTTTCAGCCAGCCAGGGATTGGCTCTGCTGGACATGGTGGAAGCTTCCAGCAGCTTCTCCCAGAAGCCACCCCTGTAGCGCCCCTGCCTTGCAAACCCAATACAGTGTGGAAGCACCAATGTCCCAAAAAGAGCATCTTTGGAGGGATGATAGTGCAGTTCTTTGTGCAATCCTAGTGTCACCTGCTTGTGCTGTCCTACATGAGAAGCCCATTCAAGAGTCAGGATGGTTGTTACCTAAATACACTGAAGGTGATTTGAACTATCAATACCATGGCTGAGAGGTGTAAAAATGGACACAGCCCCAGCTCTCAGGTTTTGTTCTCCACTTTCTTTTCATTGACAGATACCTAGAGCCCATGTCAAGAAGGTAGGAGAGTGTGGGGTTGCTGTGTTTTAGGTATCTGCTCCTCTGTTTTGCTCAAGGTGGCTGGAGGGCTGTGTCTGCAGATGGGTTCCCTGAGCAATTACACCTGTGGATGCACACATGCCTCGTCCTGCCTCTGACTCCTGTGTGTGGGGTAAATGTGTTTGCCAATAATGGAAGCAGCTCACAATACTACATTCATTCCCCGGTTTACTAAAGAAACAAATTATATAGGAATGTAATTCAGTGGTACCAAGCACGGAATTACAGTGCAATCAGTTTAAATCCTTCCTTTTTTCTTTATTTTTATTCAAACTAACAGGCATTCTGTAATGTTAATAACGCATGCAATGGAGAAAAAGGTATGTTTAGAATGTATCTAATAGTCTTCAGAATAGTGATGATTAACTACAGTGTCTCATTGTACTCTGGGAAGGCTTATGTCTTTCTGTATAATCATGTAAATGTTGCTTGTTACTGTTTTTCTGATGTTATAAGCCATTGATTTCCTTAGTAATTTATTTAGGAATAATGTTGTCGTTTTGGTTTTTGTTTTTTGTTTTTTTTTTTCCTGATACTGACAGTGATTTTTGGATTGAAAACAATGGGTAGAAAAGATGCCTCTACATCAAGGACTCCTGTTGACCAGTACAGGAAACAAATAGGTAAGAGTTTGAAAAAAAAGTTTGTGTGCTTAAAAAAAAACCTACCTTTTTTTTTCCCCTAGCAAGGCCAGCTAGTGTAACAAAATGTAACATTCCTATTAAAAAACTTCATTTTGTATATACTGTTGACTAATTCAATCACCTTTATGAAGACAGTATTTTGAGTGACTTGATAAAGTATATGCTCTGTGTTTGGAAATACTGGTGAAACACTGCAGTGAAGTGGCTTCACAATATTTCCGAACCGTTGGAACTTCCCTGGTTTTTCTTTTTGCCTCTAATTTCATATATGGGCATTTCTGACAAAATACTTTCCTCATTCATGCAATTTTTGATACACTGAATGTTACAGACCATTACTATAACTGCGTTTGTTCTTACACTGATGGATATTTCAAACATGTTCATTTCTTTTCTTAAGACTTTCATTGTCCTTGTCTGCTATATGTAGGTAACACATGCACGCTGTATGTACATGCACACATATGCACTCACAGATACTTATATAGCAAATGCAAATCCCTCTTTCTTTGCTTAAATGCAAAGGTGACCTATTTTTGAAATCCATATGTGAGGATTTCGTCTCTGTGTGTTAAATAATATTATAAAACAGCCAGTTTAAACATATATATATTATTATACAGTTTATAAAAATAACAGTGTTTTAAAGGTGCATATATAAAATGAAGTACCTTAATCTATACTCAGTTATTTAAATAAATGACTTTGTTTTACAGTTGCTAAGCACTCACATCTGTGTTTAAATATGCAGAAAACAGGAAGTATCTGGGAAAAAAAAGGTTGTTTACAATTACTTTCTCATGGTGAAAGAGTTAGGGTTATGTGAACAAGTCTTATTTTTATCATGTCTTAATTTTTTTTAGTGCTGCCTTATTATTTTAATATAACTGTTTTAGTGGTCTTGTCAACTTCTCATAAAGTTGTAAGTAAGGGATTATTTTGTATTTTATTTGTTTTAGATAGCTATGGAGTGGTCTATGTTTCCTAATCTTGGGCAGTTTGTGTTTCTGGCTTCCCTTGGTTCATTCTCTGAGAAAGATGGCTGAAAGCTTTTGAGTGCCTTAATGGATGAGAAGCAGATACAATGGAAAAATGTTTAAATAGAGCTCTCTGCTTTTGTGCGACTTAGGTTTTGTGTAGAAAACCTTGCAAGGAAACTATTGGGCCCAGTAGAAGATGACACCACAAATATTTCACCAAATGTGTTTGGTGAGAAATGGGAGCCCTGCATCTTGTTTTTGGGCCATCTCATCCTATGTAACTGGGTGCTTGGATAGAGGGTAATTCTGTCAGCTTTCTGGCATTTTCTCCACTTGTTTTTTTGTCATGGTCACTTGTTTTTCAGCCACCACCTTTAGAGTTGCTTTTTTTTTCATTTTTGATGAACACTTTCAGGTCACCATGTTTGGAGTTGTTTCTTGAAATCCTCTGCAGGGTGACAAGGTATGGTGATCAGCAGGATTCCTGGAGAGACCAGGGCAGGTGCAAAGCTTTATGTAGTATGAGGCTCAAATAATTACCTCCCACTCTTTCACAGCTTGGGCTGTTTCTTGCACACTACTACTGCGTGGCACACTGGTTGGACACTTCAAACCTATAAGATTCCAGGACTGATCAGCTGTGCCTTGAGCAGGGGAGAGAACACTGTGCTACAGCAAGGGGCTTGGAGTATTTGTATTGGAGCCCAGCACTCAGAGGGACCCTGTTATGTTGCTGACTTACCAGTTTTGGCCTGGTGTGCTGTCTGGACAATTTGGCACCTTCCCTGTTATACAGTGCAGCATCATTGGGTACTGCAGAATACAGAGGGGGCTCATAATAAGCTCATTTTCATTAGATCTGTCACATTGCTCTTAACTTGGCAAAAGCAAGTCTTAAAAATCATCGTAGGGAAGAATTTCACGCTGGCAGGCAAATAAACTATATAACCTAGGAGGTGTTCCTGTGATGGTAATCCTGAGAGGACAGAGAGCAGAACTAAAATAGACTGTGCTCTGCCTTTTGCTCTGATGATGGTTGTTTCAGCTCCAACTCTGGTCATTCACTGATACAGCTATAGAGTTTGCCAATGGAAATGAGTTCTCTGAACTTAATGGCTGTGAGAGGGAGAGTTTGAAAATTTATATGGTTTTATACTTCAGTGTTGCAGGTGTGTTTGAGTTTTATGTACAAGCGTTTGGGGCTATCTTTAGCTGAGCCTGGTGGAGTGAGCCCTCTAATCTCATTATGCCTTTAGGTGTATTATGGGACAAATAGGTGTATTACTGACAAATGTTGTACAATATTGCCCTAATGAATATGAAAGTTGGGGTTTTTTGCCATTACTTCTTGATGTTTTTGTATAGTTTTGCCTAACTGGTAATAATTAATCCATTTATCACAGGATGGTTAAGGTTGATAGGGACCAATGGGGGTCAACTCATCCAACCGCTCGCTCTGCTCAGGCAGGTCCACCTAGAGCTGATTGCCCAGAAGAGTTCAGATGTCTTTTAAATATCTCCAAGGATGGGAACTCCACAACCTTTCTTCCTGTGTTTGACTATCCTCACCGTAAAAGGTTTTTTTCATACGTGTTTCTGTGTGTGCCCATTGCTTCTAGTCCTGTAACAGGGCAACACTGAGAAGAGTCTGGCTCTGTCTTCTTTGCACCTTCCCTTCAAGTATTTATATACATTGATGAAGTCCTCCTGGAGACCGCTCTTCTCCTAGGTAAACACTCCTAGGTCTCTCAGTCTTTTCTCATAGGAGAGATGCTCTAGATTCTTCATTTTAACTCCTCTTGATTCTTCTTGGCCTGATTTAATTCCGATACGTGTTAGAAATCATACAGAAATAATTTTTTTTCTTAAAATACATTCATCCAATAAACCCTAATTTTGACAGCTTAGGTACTTTTGCAGGGACCTTTTAGTGTGAGGCTGTTCAACAGATTACAGAATACCCTAATGCTCCAGGCTGATTTGTTTTGGAGATGGACATCTGATCACCCTTTTTGGGGTAGATTATATCTAGAAACAGTAAACAAAGTGAGGCTGCACAGGGCCTGTCTTTAAAAAAATTAATTTATCAAATGCATTTAAAGTTCAAAATCCATGCTTGGAGTGATTGGCATCCTTTTCCAGGCATTTGGTACCTATGGATTGTTGAAAATATTATGATAGATGCTGCATGAACAGCTATCTCTTGCTGACTAATGGTGTGATGTTAATTTTTAGCTCACAATTGACTGTTTTCTAGCCTTGCTGCATAGAAGGTAACCAGATTGAAACGTTTTTCATACCTTTCTTTTTGATAGAAAATGGCAGCCTTCAAGGAACAACATGTCACAAAGTCACGTCAACTCCAACACAATTTTCAGTTAGATGTTTAGTGAAGTAATTTGAAATAAAAGCAGATTTTTAATTTAATTTTGTTCCAAGCTTTCTGTTTTGTTGAGTTTCCATACGGCATGCCACATGTTTGCCCTGTGCCACAGTTCAAGTTCGTGTTGATCACTTCATGTTGATCGCTTCAGCTCAGCCGTTTGCCTTTTTCCCTCCTCCATGAGAACAGGATCACTCGTGTCTTGTTTGCCACTGTGCCGCTAGCTGTTGCTGTTTTCTTCAGTCACATTTCCAGAGGATTCCCCCAGCACAGAGATTGATACTGTTCTTCTCTGTCAGCTGGCTTTCAGCCACCTCTCCTGCCACCAGCCAAAATTTGTCTGTAGTGCCACTTAAGCAGTGTTCCGGTATCTGTCAGTGGCACTGCCTTCTCAGTGGGGAGCAGAGGCAATCTTTTAGCTATCAGACCAAATTGGCACCGACTTTGTGAAGCCTATCCACGAGTGGATAGGGGACAACCACAGCAACCTTTTCAAACTGTCTTCAGCTGTGCCTGGAGGAGGGAGGATGGCACCAAGGGAATCTCTCCCCATTCAAATCTCCATGAGCAGCCAAGGCTGTGGAAGAGACATGAGGAAAAGTAATTTTAACACTTCTTATTCATCTCTCAGTCACATACCCAAACATACACCTGTAGTGCAGCAGCAAACAGGGCAGCTCTTCTGCAAAGCGTTTCCTTCTCCCTGCTACTGTTTGTGCTGCTGTGCTTAATTTGCTGGAATCTGAGGAAAGGTGTGAGGCAGTATGCATCCTTCTGCATTTATGCAGCTTTGCTCCACAAATGCTGTGAAAATAGCAACAGGTTTTGTACCATATTTGCTTTGTTTACTGTTATGTGTGCTTTAAGTTCCCAGAACAATTCCACATGTATATTTTCCATCCTTCTTCATCTGGTGTGTCGCTTGCTCGGCATGGAAGCTGCAGGATTTGTGGGTAGTGTTCATGACTTGTGTGACTGTGGGATCCTAAGCAGGCATACTGAGAGGATTATAGCATAACTAAAACCTGGTCTACAAATCAGGAATAGACATACTTTTGGCTTCCATTACTATTGTGTTGCTGTAGCATAATTTTTCATGAGGAGAGGTTGTTTGCCAATCACTCAACCTTCAATTTGTAGACTCAAAGGTCTTCCTATTGTCTGCTCTATATCTCCTGACTTGCCAGCTTTTAGGGGCTGTAGCTTATATAGGCATAGCCCAGGGGTTCTCTGGAGTAAATTAGGCTCCTCACATTCCCTGGGAAGGAGTAAAAGTTATGAATGAAAATGCATTCTCTTTTTGTTTTGGAAAGCACAAGGTGGTGGGGGTGGTGCTCGCTGGCATCGCACATGCGGAGCAATGGGGCAGGGAAGGGGACTGGGTGGGAGTCCTGAGTCTGCTGTAGCAGCACAGGAGGGGAGAGAGGGCTGCCCTCCTGAAATAACAGATAAAACTGTGGGTGAAGTTAGGCCTTTTTTAAAACTGCTTGGTGTGGAGACTGGTGACTTGTCCAGAATAAAGGTGTCTCATCCTCGTGCCAAGGTTATGGTTCCGCTGTAGCCCTGATGAGATGGAGACGAACTTGAGAACTAGTGGCAGCAAGAACAGCTCTGGGGTTCCCACCTCCAGCTACCAGCTGGAGCATGGACCTGTTGTCTTCCTGTCTCCAGAGGGAAGCCCTTCTTGTGGCAGATTGCCATCTCCACATGCCCTACTGCTTAAAAGAGCTGTCTTTACTCTCTGACACTCACCTTTTCTATGTTTTCTGTTATTTACCTTCTTCGTGTTTTTACAGAGTTAGTGGCCTCCACCTTCCTTGTCCTGAGTAGTGCCGTTACATACTCAAAACAAACTGGCTGCTGTCTGCTGACCTTCCCAGCTTAAAAAGAGAGAAAGTGTTACATTTTGAAACTTTTATTCTGAAATACATTGCATACTTTGAAGTGAAATGTGGTTATTTTGTTTTGGATCAGGAAATGTTTGTTATCAACATGAAAACTTTAGATTTAATTTCTGAAACAACAGCAACAGCAAAAAATGTTTGGACTGAATTTGTACTGAAAATTTCAAAATCGCACCATTTGTCACAAAACAGGAATTCCTCTATCTTTTGTCTGTTAAGAAAAGGCACAGGACCAGAAGGCAACATCTACATCATTAAGATTGCTTTCCACTGTCAAAAGCAAAGATGTAGCACAACTGTCAGCAGTATAAAAATTCTCCAATCTGTTTTTTTAATTAGTCATCTTTTTTTTTTTCTTTCCCTGTTTTAATGTCAGTCACCTATTGACTGTGGGAGAGGAGGGGGGTGAAAAGTACCGAAACAAATGCTGACTACTCTTAAATTGAGACAAAATGGGATGAGCTTCTCCTGCTATTTATTTATAATGTAAAAAACCCCCAATAAATAGGCAGTCCCAGTGAACCCTTTTTTTGCATGTGGAACATTACATTTGCTCTCTTGAATTTTTGTAATAAAAATCTACTATTAAGCATGTAATAAAGAGAAATAGGAAAAAAAGCCCTCCTTTTGCTATTCTGTGTGACTTGGCTAGTTTTGGAATCTGAGTTTCATACTTCACAGTGATACCATGTGTAGTCTCTTTTCTTTTTTGGGGGAGAAGGTTTTATGAAGTGTTAATTTTCGTGTCACAAAGTGTGAACTAGATCCTTTGGTCAGTTAGTGCTGTTTTGATTTTAATTACATGCCAGTGGAATCACTTCTTGGAAACTAAAGTGGGAGCAGCTGAGGAAAACACTGCTGTGAAGTGAAGCCTAGTCTGGCTGTACTAATTTAAATCCACATTTTGTGATGATTGGGATGTTTTTAGGTATGTTCTGTGAACACTGATGATAGATTTCAAGCACATGCAGTTTGTGATCACGTATTTTTTAAGTCCACAGCAGCAAAGCTGTATTTTATTGCGTTTGCTTTGAGCGTAGAAGGTGATGGTAGATCTGCATATGTACTTAGGTTTGTGTGGATATTATTTAATGTTCATTTGTTGTGCAGACATAGACCCAGTCTGAGCAAGGACAGGAGGGATGGCTGCAGAGCCAGGGGGCTGTTGGAGTGTGTACACACACCATGAAGAGAAGCTAAGGAGAAAAGTTGTGTATCTAATCCCTTGGCTCCCATTCCCTCTCCACAGCAAAAGTTTCTTTGAGCTTGTTTGATTATACTACTTTTACTCTACATTCATACTACACTTGTTTAGTACTTTTAGACACATAGAGGCTCATAGTTTGCTCTTATTTTAATCTCATCAACAATATCACCATTTCACTCAGTAGATTTGCTACAAATTCATTGTGGGTGTAAATGAGAGTGAAATTTGACATGTTTCCAGTTGCTGAACTGCATTTCAGCATGGTGTTATTTTATGCACTTGCAATTCCTGTAAGGTATCTGGTGTCTACAGGGCTGTTGCAATGTTCCATATTTGTGTTTGTACTTACTCTCAGCTTCTGATCAGTTCTTCAAAGAATTCATTTTTGCTGTCAAAATCAACTGAGAAAAAACTCTTATAATCCTTTACAAAATACATGAAATTTTCACAATAGACACATACAAGCATGTATATATTACATTCAGAGGCAGAACAGTTTAACATTTTTAGAAATTCTTTCACCAGGCTTTGAAAATCTTAGCTCATGTGTGAAAGCTGGACTTCAAAGTACTCACATCTCAATATAAATATGTAAATCTAACTTTAGACACCCATTTCTAAAAAATCATAGACATAATTTTTCAATGTATACAGTGTTCATATATACACATTCTCTATGTGGTGCATGTGCTTATATTTGTAGGTAATATTACATCCATATAAATGCAAGGAGAGTCGGGGAGTGAGCTACAAATCTGATTTCCTCTCATTTCATCAGAACAAAGCAGTGGAGCAGGCATAAGAATGAAATGCCCAGCAGCAGATGCATCTCTCAAGATGTGCTTGATAGAGATTTCAGGTGAACATAATTCCTGGTTGTAACTGCATTTCTTTAGTTACATTGCTATGAGAAGTAGCGCTGGGTGTTTTGGGTGCAGTTAAGTTTTGCCCAGCCTTGGTCCTGCCATGGAAGGTGGCAGTCTGTTGAACCTCTGATGCTCCTCCCCTGTCTGGGCTAGCAGGAATGAAGGCAGCAAGGAGACTGGGTCTAGGAAAAAAGACATAGAGTCACCCTGGATCAATTCAAGAGGTTTAACTGAAGGGATTTTTGCATTTCATGCTTCAGGATGTGACCATGTGCATTATGTAGTTCATCAGGTATTGCACTTAGTTATGGCCTTAAAACAATGTGTTAGATGTCCATGTTCAGGGTAAGCATGACCATAGAATAGTCATCTGGCTTTTGTAATGAATATGTGCACATTGGTGATTGCTCTCATGCAGTCTGTTAATTGCATGTTGTCACGGATTTCTGTAACTGGATTGTATTAAAAATTTTTTTTTTCAGTGGAAGCTTTTGCTTGTATTATGCCTTATTTTGGAAGAAAGCTAGGAACTGGCTACATTGTGGTTTTCAATGTCTTGAACTATTTATGGGATATTTGTGGGGTTGTCTGCTAGGCTCTACATATTGCTTGCAGGCTTTAAGTGTTGGATAAGAAAAGTTACAGGGCAGAAAGAGAATGATCTCAAGAACTGCTAGAATGAAAATAAGAAAAGGCACTTGCTTGATTTGAATTGCAGTTACAGAAATCTCAAACATCATGCAACTAGCTTTTATTTGATGGTAAAGGCTGATTAAAATAAACACTATTGAAAGTATTCACATATTCAAAGATATTTTGAGATTTTTCATTTGTGTAGCAGTTGAATCAGTAAAGAAAAGCACCATGAAGTGAACGAAGAGCTCTGCAGTAAGGGGAATGTGGGGAAACAAATAATTTGCCCTGATTGAGCACTCTGGTTTCACTTAATAAACTTACAGATAGTATAAGGCAAGTCACTAATCTGTTGCTTAATTTCTTAAATACTTTACTTGAAATCTTGTCATTATCTCAGCTATACTGGTACCCCATTTACCATGGAACCAACTGAGGGAATTTTGCTTGGCTAAGCTATCGATGCTGTTCTAGAATAACTTAAACAGTAAATAGTATTTTCAAGAATTTCAACTGCCTGTTAAGTAGGAAAAGTGGAAAAGCTTGGCTTTTGCTTCATTTATGTCCTGTGAATAACTTCTCATTATCAGCATACCTGCATTGGTGCTGTAAGATTTGTAGCAAAACTGATATCCTCAGTTGCAATATTTGATTTTTCATTAACAAAGTAACAGTAATTTTAGAATGCATGGGGGATTTTTTGTTAGAAGTAATTTTACTGAGATATTTTAGCCAAATACCTGTGGGCAATTAATAAGAATTGGGGTTTGGATGGTCTAGGGTGTGATTGGTAAGAGGATGCGACACAGATTGTCAGTAAATCACTTGCTCAGGTTCAGCCTAGGTGATAGTCATGGGAGGATGGTAACTGCCTGGCAGATGTTGGGTGGCATTTATGATGCGATGTTTGTGCATTCAGTTCCTAGTGGAGAAGTGTTGAAAAACATCATTATTTGTTGGCAGTCAAAACAGAGAGGAGCTGGGTAATGAACTAGCATATGGAGTGAAACAGTGTCTCAGCATTAGACATGGTCCCTTCAGCTCAAGGTTACAGCATACTGATGAGAGCATGGCTCAGATTTGCTGAAGCTGTTTTGAGGAAGTCTGAGCTCACAGCATGCATTAAACCCCTCAGCTTTGGGCCTCTTGAGCATGGTGCTTGTGTTGACCTGTCTCTTATCAGCGCTGAGTAACTTGGCTGTGATGCTGTGTGCTGTGGCAATGCACCTCCTTCTTGCACCTTACCAGTTCACATCACAGGCAGAATGAGTCTGCAGCTGTCAGTTTAGACCTGGCCTGAGGGACCTTCAGTCACTGTGAACTGAAGAGCATGGAGAAGTTTTAGGTTAAAGTAGAATGTAAGTGGGGCCCTTTGCAGGCATTGAGTGGAGATGTGTAAGAATCATCTTGACAGGCTTTGTTCTTACAGGTGAAGGGTGAGAGTTTGGGCTGGTGATTCATGTCTGCACTTGTAGGTTAAGCAAGCGTTGCACTTCTTTCTGGCCCAGAGGTCAGCTGGCATCAAATAACCCTGACCATAATGTTAAACTCTTTTATCCCTAAAACAGAGTGACTGCTTGCAAGCTGCTTATGGAAAATTGCTCCAGGCAATTTTCAATTCCCTCTTGAGCCATGTGTAGGAATTATTTGGGAGAGGGCTACATTGGGCACAAACTGTGTCAGGGACTGTTGTAACAACTAGAGTGAGCATACCATTGAATTTCAGTTCCTATTCACATTGTCTAATGTATTGGTGCACCTGCAACCAGATATTCCGAGGGTACAGTTCAACATGCAAAGTGATCTTTAGCAACACCTATACCTCTCTCTACTTGTTCCTGTCACCATGTCATAGTGTAGTATGCCATCCTCTGGAATGGCACAGCTCTTTGTGTGCCATTTTGACCCATCTTGAAGTAAAAGATGTGCTGGGCACTTCGTGAGTTGAAAGAACTCTCTGATCTGCTTCATCACCCGGCTGCATGCACAAACTGAGCTAATACACATCAAAGCCAGGATAGCACACTACAGGCACTGAAGTGTGTGGCAAAACTCAGGCCAGCAAGTGCCATTAGCCAGTATTGCTGTTGAACACTTTGCAAAACCAAGTCACACCTCGACTGAGCTGAGGAAGAGTCTTTATCCCATATAACATGCAGATTGAACTGATTAGGAAGTGTAAGAAGGATTCGTGTCCTGTGTAGGTTTCCCTCACCTTCTCTGAATCTGTTTTGATTTCAACCCAGTAACCTCTGTAGGTCAGATCAGGCCTACAGGCTGAGTTACTTTATGAATAATAAGTACAATAGTTTAAATCCATGTATTTTTAGAGATATTTTACACTGTCTGCAGTAAGCAATGATGTTGCTTTTCATATGTTTTGAAGGCACAACAAAAACTGAATGCAGTTCTTTTTTTGGCACAGCCTTTTCTATAATGTTCAGTTATAGTACAGTGGTGTGAACAGTGGAAAGAAGTGAAGTGAAATTACTAGTGGGGTTGTCCCTGAAGAAATACATTTCCAGAAAAGATAAGCTGCAGTCCGCTCTATCGTTTCTGGAATAGATGAGGACTGTGCAATGAGACTGCATAGGGAGAAACATTGCATAAATTGCAAATCAAATAGAACTGAAGGTACAATCCTTAACATACCTCATAGTGTGAAGTGTCTCAGAAAATCAACCTGTTAAGTACAATACCAGATGGAAATGATTGGTAGAGTTACAAGAAAGTCAGACTCATGTCTGTAACACAGGAGGCTCTGTGTTTCTTGATAGGCAGCTTGGAAAACCACAGACCTCATAGCATATATATTCCATGAAAGAGCTTCTATCCAAATGGTTTAATGGAAGAAGGAAATATAACTTGTTGTGTCTGTGTAGAGAAAATTATCAAATTCTAATGAGTAAACATCATGAAAAGGACAAAGAGGAGAGTGTTTTTATGTATTCCTTGGAGAGGGAAAATAAAACATTTTGGCTGTTACAAAAGCAGAAAAAACGTACCCCACAGAGGATTGTCTTCCCCGTCTTATTTCTGTTACTGATGAAAAAAGAGAAATTAAAAGCATAGTTCAGTGTTAAGTTTTTTGCTTTATTCACCTACCTTTCAGGTAATTTTTAGTCTGAAGAAAAACACTTCCTACATTTAAGAGCATGAGTAGGAACGTTGGATTTTCTGATGGTGGAAATTTGGGACAGGTATCACAGTACTGAATTTAGCAGTTATTTCAGATGCTTATCCTTGTAACTGGGAGCAAAATCCAATCCATAAGTGTGAAGTTAAAATGAATAGCATTTAACTGGAAGAGCTAATTATGTTTCTTCACAATTTGTTTGTTGTCTGTGGTCAAAACAGTATCAAAGGACTGTGCATGTTGATGACCAGCTAGCTGACAACCAATGATGTCAATTCATCAGCTGAAAATCTTAGTGGAAAGGTTCCCTTGTTTCCAGTGATTACTCATGGTTGTGAAAAACGTATGCTTTATCCTTGTATGTATTCAAAGTAGAGATAAAAAATATTAAAGCCATTAAATAAGGTACTGGGGACAGTGAGTTTGAAGTACTGAGTGCTGTTTTGCTCCTCCATGTTTAAGAAAGATGAATTGAAAGTGAAAGAAATGCTGAAAGAACTACTAGGAAGACCAAGAAGAGCCTTGTTTAGCACAGCTGAACATGAATGAATACAAATGTGGCTCCTTTTGGAATTTCCTAAGTAAACACTTGGGAAAGACAACAGTCCATATATATCCAGTCTGTAACTGTATAAATTGCCCATAAAGAAACATAACAGGAAATAGAAGGCAGTTTCTTACCAATAGGAGATTGAGCTTCGTGGATAATGTCCTACTGGTAGGGCCAAAGAAAAAAAATCTAACAAGGTAACAAACCCAAAGCTCCAACTTGTTTTCCAACTGATGGTTTTCTATGATCAGTTTTAAAGAAAACAGAATGATACATGTGCCTTCTCTAGCAAAGCACTGGATTTCAGTAGTTCACCAAGTCCTTCCTAGTCATATGTTCCATATGGACAAAGTTTCACTGTGAAGTGGAGCAGCTTTCTGAGATATTTATAGCTAGAAAATGCTTTTGGAAGGATTACCATAACTTTCTGACTGAAGTTTTACTTGTGGAAAAATTAATACTAAGTATTTTTACCAAAATCAAGATTTCAGGAGAACTGACAACATAATCTTGAATTTCACAGGCTTTTTCCTTTTTTTTTTTTACAGAGAGAACATGAAATTCATGCTGAAAGGAGAGTGATAAGGGAAAAGGGGCACATTTTGATCATAACATTAAACTTTGTTTTTCGATGCCTATGCTCTCACCAGTGTGGTGAAGCTATCAAAATATTTCCACAGTATCATCTTTTTCTGTTTGTTTTGGGCATTTTTTAATAAATTGTTGAGTGTACATTTGGTGTTGTTGCTCTTTTTGTTCTTTGTATTATACAAGTGCAGTACTTAACAGCCTAGTAGAAAGTATAGTATGCAATTTCTCAGAGGATCCCCAGTTGTACATCTTTGACAGGACTTTCTATGTTGCCCATTGGTCCTAGCTGTTACAGCACGTCCCACTGGTAGGAATAGAACGTGACACAGGCATTTTGTCATCAAAAAGTCTCAATAGGAAACTAAAAACCAGTTCATACCACATACTTCTAGCAATTAGCTCATCTCCAGGGAGTGACAGAAAAGAAAAACACGTAGTGTCTGTAGGTTGAGAAGGAACCTGGGAACATATTTTATTTAGTATGTAAAAAGGAAGAGTTTGGAAACAGTTTACAGCAGGTACCAAAGGTGGTGGCATAAAGGCATGGTAATATGGTCTATCTCCACTGCATACATCACTGACTGAAGTGCTTTCTTTAGGTGGAGTTTTCCTTCTCCACCTATTTATTTATTTCACAGCAGATGCAAAATCAGTCATTTCCTGAGTATTGTTTTAACCTCGCTTATCAATTTTGAAAGAAATTGATGTGGGAGTGCAGCAATTACTGAAATCTTCACTGTAGAATTGCTCAGATCTTAGAAGTGCACACCATATGGGGGACATTGAAAGAGCTCCATTCTCGGTAAATCTTGGAATAGCTCGATGTATTGGCTGGAGTGGGTTATAACAGAGTATACACCTGGAGTGGAAAGTGAGGAAGGCACATGTATTTCTGTGGACTGTTGGTCACTAACATATCACATGGCTGTATCAGCCAAGGCTGACTTTTGAACACAGTGTTTGAATTCAAATGTTGTAGTAATACTATTTTAATAATTTAGTGCCCTCTATTCTGCATATACAAAAACTCTTTGCTAAATTCTTAGAACTTGGCATAATGAGATTCACTGGCTTTTTTTTCTGGCTCTAGGAAAAGCATGTCTGTCACAAGGACCGTGTTGTTACTGAAAGTGACATTGTGTCTCTTCTTCTGAGGAATGAAGCTGTTGAAAAACAGGACTTAGGGAGGGTTTGTAGCTTTTTCTGTTGTTCTGTGTTGCTATATCTATCTATCTATCTGCAAAATGAGACATTCAGAAGAACGTCTCACTCCAAATGTGAGACAAACCTCTAGGTTGTGAGGAACTGAAAAATTACTCTGAAAAAGAAATGTATTGACTGTTTTTCACTCTCCATGTTATGTATAATGAAAGTGTCCTTTCTGATGTGTTTAAAGAACAGAACCAATCAGATTGAGAAATGTCAATAGAGGACTGTTCAGAGAGCTTACAAATAAACTCATCTGTGCTGATCAATGCCTGTCCTGTCTGCTGGGAGCCCACCACGGGAGGTGGGGGGTTCTCTGTGCTGATGGTTTGCAGCAGGACTCTCACAGGAGGTGGAGTTGACTAAGGCCAAGTCACTGGTCACCTAATGGTGTATGCCTCAGGTTCTGTGCCCTGTGTCACATGCTAGACCACACATGCTAGACTCTAGAGAGAGGAACTTCACCAAGGGAAGGCAGGAGGTAGCACATAGGACCTTTGTGATCAGAACAATGTCCACATACAGTTTGTGAGGAACAAAGCATAGCTAAAAATTAGTTTTCTGTTTAATTTTGTATGCATTTAATTCCAGAAACTGAAATTGCTTTGGCCATGGGTCTATAAATATTTAACACACATTTTTAATGAATAAGAAATTGACTTAAAGTGTCAGTAGCAGATTCAGTTACTTTTTCAGGTACTTTTTTAATTGTTTCTCATTATATTTGTAAATGTAATTTAAAAATTTTTTTAAAGGAATTAATATAGGCCATCAGAGAATCATCTCTAATAGATAACATTCATGAGCACTTTTCACTTCTATTATACCATTAGATCAGGATCTCAAGAATTTTTGATAAGTACCAAAGTCTTGCAAGGAAAAGAGATTTCCCAAGGTCATACAGTAATTTTATGGAAGATTCAGGAATAGAAGACAGCTCCATCCTTTGTCTGATCTAATCGAATAGTTTTCCAGACGGTAGAATATTTTCCTCAGCAGTCTCTCCATCTTTTGTATGTTTCCTACAAGAAACAGCGTACTTAAAAGATCATCCTGTGGAATAAAGATCTGGAAAAAATGATACTGGAAGCAACCTTTTCAATTCTTTGAATAAATTGCCCTAATACGTGCCTTTCACTATTTAAATCATTTATATTATAGTGATGTTCAAAGTAAGGCTATTACTGAAACCGACTGACTTTATTAATTAAAATATCAATAGAACAGTGATGCTGATGCAAATGGTGAAATACAGTCAAAAGGTCTCAGATAAAATCATTACCATCACTCTGATGTCAGTTATTGGAAAAATGCAGCATATAAGTTACTTGACAAATTTATGTTCCTAAAGAGAAGGTTGGAAGTAAGGCCTAGCTATTCTTTACTATATATTTCAGATTGCAGTATTTCTGAAGGATTTCAGACAGTCACCTGTCAGCCAGTAAGTCCAGTCCTGAAGTCAGGAGTAAGATGCCATTATTTTACTATGCACACACATGTAGTTCCTTTTCTGTGAGCCTTCAGAAAGGGAAAAGGATGGAGTAGTACGTCTGGAAAAATAAAGATAAATTTAAAAGATAAGCCAGGCTTCTCTATCCTATTATCTTAACACCAATCTCATCACTGACAGTAGCCCAGTTCGGCTCTTGAAGGTAAAATTGTGTCTCCAAATATGCCTTCAAGGTATTATTACACCTTTAGTTCTCAGGTCCATAAACCATTACTCTGGGTGCTCATAAATATGCATTTCCTTTACACTTTTAAGTAAGCTGCTATTGCTGTCATTCACTTTTAGTTAAGACCTGTCAGGTGGTGTTTCTGTTGAAGGAAAGAAGTTTAAATTACGGGTGAATTGAAGATACGTAGTTCGCAGGCATGCTAAAATTATGAGTGAGTTGGAGAGATTATTTCTCACAAGTAATTTTAGGATCCCAAGGGATAATGGTGATGTGTACAAGAGATGTTCCCTTCTTGGCTAATTCCATTAAAAGCCTCTGATTTCTGCATTGCTGGAGTGAGAATCCAAAAATCTGCTTTTCTATCTTACATAATCACTTTCACAGTATCCTGTAACATCCACCTCTGCTAAGACTGTCAGTGCATTGACTTCTGGAGTGACAGTTATATGTAGGTCTGACAAAGCATCCTTTGCAATGTGCTTCATTGAAGTGAGAACTGCAAATGCTGTCAGTATTACTGGAAACCTTTTACTTAGGCAGAATTAGTAAATTACAAGTTGTATTTTGGGATGGCCTTGTTATATACAGCTGGTTCAGAATGGTATGACTTACTAGTAAGAAATTACTGCATATTGGCAGACAGCATTCTGTTTGTGTTAAATTCTGAGAAAAGCATTATGCACTGCACAAGACACTGGATCAGAAGTTAAGACATTCAGCATCGCAGTTGTGCCATTCTTGTGGTGCCTGGCTTCATGCTAATCTCTTCACTGAGATCTATTCTTCCTTCCTCTACCCTTTCCCTTTCCCTTTTTAAAGTTGTGGTCATTCATGGGATATCCCCCTCAGCTCTTGCAGCTCTTCCCCTCCTAGGTGAACAACATGAATCCCATACTTGAACTAAATCCATAAACTTAGTCTCTTCCCCACAGGTTCTAGCTCCAGTCCAGGCTTTGTTTGGTTCAGACCTGGGAAGCTTTTCTTTAGCAAGTTGTGACCAGTGGTGAATTAATGTAAACTTGGCAGCAAAGACTCAGGCTAACGTTAAAAGGGATTTCAGCTCACCAAAGTAGGTGTTACAGAGAAGTGACCCTGTCTGCTCCTGATCTGTAATGTCTCTGAGGCTCTGCCCCTGGTTCATCATGCAACTTTGTCGAGGTTCTTTGTTTACTGCAGGACTTTGTTTGCCTTTCATAAAATCAGATATATGATTTAATTCTAGGTGATACTTTAATACTGTTCCAATAGTGCCATGCTGTTGTGTGTGAGAACAGAAAATTGAAACTGATAGAAAGAGAAGTGATGTAGTATTTGTGGTGAAAGTCCTCTACTGTGTTTCATATGGCCTCATCTGTTCCCCAAGTTGCTCAGGTTTTTCATGGCACCTCCAAGACCTCTCTGTTCCAGTTGGGGAAAAAGAAGCTATGGATGACAGGTTGTGTCATTCCCTTCCTGGACTAGTTGTGACCATCCCTCCTTGAAGCAAAACCCCACAGCAGAAAGACTGGTGAGGTATTGTTGGGGACTGTACTGGGTCTGATGGAGATAGAGTTCACCTTTCCCTTGGCAGCCCTCACAGTGCTGTGCTTTGCACTGGCAGCTGGAAGGGTGTTGATAACAGGCCAGTGCTTTGGCTACTGCTGAGCAGCGCTGCCCCTCTGATGTTCCTTCCCCATCAAGGGGGCTGGGAGTGGGCAATATCCTGGGAGGGGGCACAGCCAGGCCAGCTGACCCCAATCAACCAAAGGGATATTCCATACCATATGACGTCAACTCAGATATAAAAGCTCAGGGAGAGAGGAGGAAGTGGGGGTAGTTGTTCCTCTGCAATGTTGGCCTTCTGGAGAAACCACTCCGTGTGCTGAGGCCCTGCTTCCCGGGACATGTCTGGACATCACTTGCTGATGGGAAGTAGAGATTAAGTTTTCTTTTTTCTTGTATGCATGCAAACTCTCACTTTATTAATTTTTGCCTTAGTAAACTGCTTTTATCTCAACCTACGAGTGGTTTTCCATCTCATTCTCTCCCCTACCCCACTGGCAAGGGGACTGATAGAGCAGTGTAGTGGCCACCTGGCACCAAGGCCAAACCACTCCGGGGACGTCTGTGGCTCCTGGGAGGGTGCATGTGGAGAAGCATTAGACGTGGGAGAAGGGATGATTCATACGGTACCAGAGTCCCACAACCCCCAGGGACAGGCCCCAGCCACCTAATAAGGTTGGACATGTCAGGTAGTGTGAGGTTAACTACAGCAGAGGGAGAAACATCCTCCTCTCCTAAAACACCAGTGACTTTATCCACAAGGTTTAATTTTATTGTTACAATACTTGGTGATATTGTGGTGCTTATTCAGCAACCATTGTGAATAAATTAGTGGTGTTGTCTGGCAGTAGCATGATACACACCAGAATAATGAGGAATAAATTGCAAATTACTGATATTGAAAACATTTTTCAGGCAGGGGTTGGTTTGGTCCTGATTAATGCCAGAGGTGTGGTCTGGAAAAGTTTTTGCTGGTTCAGATAGGATAGGGCTGCTGAATGGATTTTTCTTCAGTGGGGAAAGAAGAAAGGTGGCGTTTCTTTCCTTTTGATCCTGGTCTTAGAATCATTTACATGTGTATTTTTCCTAAAAACATGCCACAGTAGGGTATCTTTGACTTCTGTGATTTTAGTTGCTCTGTTCTGTTCAAGGTCAAAAGACAGTAATTAATGTAAGACAATGGGAGAAATTTCTGGCAGTGTAGTTGCAGAGATAAGAAGAACAGAGAAGATATTTTGTGAAACACCTGTTACATGGCTATGGTTTATTGTGGACAACTGAATGGGATGACCTGGTCATCACTCTCTATATTTTCCTTTGTTGTCTTTAAGTGGAGAACTATTAATATTTCCCTACCTTCCACCTAAGCACAGGGCAGCTTTTATTGGTGCTAACCTCTGGTACCTATAAAGCCAACATCATAATAACAGGCAAACGGATGGGACATATAATATTCATAAATTATTGAATGCAGCTTCCTCATCCTTCACAGAAAGCTCTTCAGGACAGGGACAGTGTCTTGTAAGCACCCACAGTGCAACAAGGAGATAAACACCAGCCAACATGGTTCATCAAATCAGGTCAATTTTCTTCTCTGACAGAGCAACAGACTTTCCATCCACGGAGAAGAGGAAGAGGTGCCACACACCTTGACCTTGTCGAGGCATTTTGACAATGTATTCTGGTAAACAAACTAAGATGTGTTAATATGAAGCTACTGCAAGATAGGTACCAAACTGGTATGAAAGCTGTTCTCAGTAGTTATTAGTGGATCCACAGTGGCCTGTCCTGGACCAAATATTTTAATCGCCAGTAGGATGATGAATTTAGTCTGCAAATTATACCAGTATGAGAGGCAGTAAAGAGATGAATTTAAAATTAAACTTCAAACTAAATTTGAGAAATCAGTGCAATTACTTGGAAAAACAGAATATAATCCAACAGAAAAAGGGAAAGTTTCTTAATTTTGGTATATTCAACCTACAAACAGAATATGCATAACAAATGCTTATGCAATAATCTTGGAGAAAAGGTTTGTAACAGTGAGTAGAGTCACAGATTGAATTTGTAAGAAAAGTATGTACATAAAAGATACCAGTAAGATATGTTTCCACTTTGGGGGGGATATATCACATTTCCTCTATTTGCAGCCAATGGTTAATAAAATCAGCGTAAGCCAAATTGCAGCTGGGTGCATTCTCAGAGAGGCAGACAGACTCTATGTGCTGTGTGTCTCTCTTACCACACCTTATGCTGCCTTTTTCACACCTCTAATCATCAAAGAACTAGTACAATAGTTTCTGTTGTCCAAAAATCATCTCATCAAGTGTTTGATAAAATATGGCTTTTCATTGCCTTGACAGTGAGTACTTCATAGAATCATAGAATGGTTTGTGTTGGAAGGGACCTCATCTAGTTCTAAATACCCTGCCGAGGGCAGGGACACCTCTCACCAGATGAGATTACTTGGTGCTCCATCCAAGGCGGCCTTAAACACTTCCAGGGATGGGGCATCCACTACCTGTCTGGGCAACCTGTTCCAGTGCCTTGCCACCCTCACAGTAGAGAATCTTTTTTCTAATATCTAATCTAAACCTACTACCTTTCATTTTGAAGCAGTTTTCTCTTATCCTGTCACTACATGCGCTTGTAAGTAGTCTCTCTCTCCTAAGCAGTAGTAGTTTTGATTTGCTTTTCTGATTTTCAGAATTTATACTAAAATATGGTTGTTTATATGAAAGTGCAACTGTGAGTAGTTGTTCCATAGCAAAGTAATAAAAATGTACTCAAAACAACACGTACAAATGAATGTATGTATAATTTATGTAGGTGGAGAAAAAAGAAGTGAAACACCCACCCAGCGATATGTTTCAAATTAATTGTGTTAATTGATTTTTAGAAAGGTATTTAATGTTTTCGTAGTTGTCTGAGTGGGAAATATTAAAGAGGTTGTTGGAAAGGTTGAGTGAAGAGCTGCTGTCGTGTGTGTGGAAGCTACTCCTTTTGCATGGAGCTAGTACTTTCTAATGGCTCTAGGCATGCACCTGTTGGACTTGAGCACAAGATTGCAACACATAGTTTAGCACTGAAAGGCATGAAAAAGGACTGCCTATCAAATAGTACCTAGCAAACATCAGTATTTTTAGTGCTGTTCTTCAGATCTTTTATTATAGTCTTACAGTTAATTGAGTATATTCTACAGGTGTTGTAAACAAATTACCTGAAAAATTATCTGATTTAAAGTATTGATGTTATTTTTTGTTCTGTACATTCTTGATAACCATTTTTCTGAATTTCTTTTCTTAAATGCTTATATAGATTTTAAAAATATTCCTTAAAAGAAGTATCAGAAAAGATGCTAATTTAAATATGTTCCTATTTACTTGTTACAATCAATGTATGTCTAACACAAATTTTAAATAGAAACCATTTTTTAAATGAAATGCTGCTTTTCATGGCAACTCATCGAAAATTCTCAGGGATTTTCTGCTTCCAGTCAGAATATTATATTTAACAAATATTACCAGACTTCTGGTTTAGAATCATGCAAAGATAGCAATAATTAAATGGGTATATTTTGATGTACTTAAGAATGCATTTTATTTTGAGGTTTTTAAATCTTGCATTCAGCATAAAATGAACTTATTCATTTTAATGCGTCCTTCTTGTTGGCTTAAAGCTGAAATATAGTTGCTTGAAAATTAATTTACCCCTCATGAATGACTGGTTGGATTATCTTTGTAGCATTAAATGTCAACCCTGAGCTCAGAGCACATTGTGTCTACGGTAAAAAGTTGTCCCTGAGCACTTAATGTTGTGTTAAATGATGATGTGTCCTTTGCAAATGTATTATTAGTGTCAAGCTGTTCCGTCTCTCAAGATTGAAAAATGGTCAGTGATTTGAGCTGCCATTAAACCTGAATAAAATAGAGAGGCTGTGGGGGGTTTTCCTGCCTTTTCTGAGTACAGACACACTCTTGTGTAGGTATAAGACATATAAAAATCTTTCTGTTAACCTAAGACTCCAAAAATTCCCTTTGAAATCACAAAAATTAAAAATATCTCACTTCTGCTTCTCAGGAAAAGAATGATCATTGAATTCATCTGGGTGACACTAATAGCACAAAACCCAATAATAAATACTTGAGAGCTGGATCTTCTTTCCATAGATGTGAGCTAGGGCTGTATTGCGGATTTGCAGACATAGGTTATAAAACTGTTACTGATGTGTGGTTTGCTGACTGATTTTTACTGAAGTTAGGCCTGAAATGCCTCTGGATTTGGTTTTTCTGAGGTTCCTCGAGATCCTAAATAAATAGTTATTTCCAGTTTTAGAGTTATTTCCAATTTTAGTGTTATGAATGAAGCAGGCATGTGTTGCGTGTGAGTAGAGTTTCACAGTTTCACTGGATTGAAGTTCTGTTACTCAATGAATATACAGTGACTGATTTAAAATCTCTCAAAGATCATAGAATCAAATACTTGTCCATGCACCTTAGGAGGTGAGTGTCTAGGTACTTTTATGTTTCTCTGTGGTGTTACAAAGCACTTCAGAAAACACTTCCTTCCCCTTGCCAGACACCTATTTTGCTGGCATTTAGAAAGGCACTTGAAGAAAAGTTGTTAACTAGTGTGTATGAGATGATAGAGCTCAGTTTTGAAGAGTTCCAGGGCATGTAAGAAAAAAAATTTGTCTTCCCGCCTACAAAAAACCAAATTACTCTAAAGTTACGGAATTTTTGATAGTACAAACTGATTTGAACCTTTTAGTTCATTGACTTGCTGCTTACAGTCAGTGTTGCACTGTTACACTGTTGCAATAGTGACACCAAGGTATTTCAGACACTGTGATTTTATGGTTTAATTTGCCCTCAGTTATCAGCCATTCAGCTGATCAGGGAAGTGATTCCCTGATAGCTGAAAAAGGTAAATGGCATGCTCATCCTCAAGAAAACTAGGAGGACATGGACATACTAGAGTGAGTGCACTGAAGGGTCGAGATGTTCATCTGGAGCACAGATTGTACAAGGAGAGGCTGAGAGAGCTATGTTTTCAGCTTTAAGAAGAGAAAGCTCAGCTGAGATGATACTGCTGTCTACAAATACTTAATAGGAGGCTACAGACAGGGTGAAGCCTAACTTGTCTCAAAGGTGCACAATGGTAGAACAAAAGGCAGGTTAGAACACGGAAATTCTCAGTAGGTAGGTGGAAACTATTTTTACCAGAGGGATGGTCAAATGTTGGGAAGGGTTGCTCAGGGAGGTTGTGGAACCTTTGGTAATATATCAAACTCAACTAAATAAGCTCAGCTGGACTAGCTCACAGAGTAACTGGAGCTGATTTTCAGGTTGAATCCAGTTTAAAAGTTGACTGTTCTGAGCAGAGGGGTGGACCTTATGACACCCAGAAGTCTCTTCTAACCTGAACTATCCTATGAGACTGTACCTTAAAGTGGGACCATAGCTGGTACACAGGAGCAGTTCTGAAGAGGCAGTGTGCTAATTATGGTACCTCTTCAGCACAGTGACTCTGTAGCACAGGCATAGCTAACTGGCTTGGGAAGCACCACGTCATAGCTGAGCAGGGGTGGAATTCAAGCTGTGGTTTTCGATGCAATTTCCTTTGTGGCTCTTTGATTTCCTCTCTATAGTATGAGTATTACCCAATTACTTCAAAGGTAATTTGGCCATGTCTTCAAATGTCCCAAATCAAGATAAAATCATGTAGAAACTGGTTCTCCTTCTCCGCTTGTCCTTCAGAGCTAGTTTCCTTGGTTCATATTTATACTGCTTAACCTTAGAGTTGAAACCAATCCACCTGACTTGAGTTCTGAACATCTCTAGGCACTCTCTGTTATTGCTGACAGTAAAACAGGCAGTGCCAGGGAACTCTTCAGGCTCTCTTAGACTGCTGTCACTCCATCTCTGGAGACGTCTCTCTATGAGAAGTAAAGAGAGATCTAAAGTAGCAATCACCTAAAACTGAAATCAGGTGTAACGAGTGTAAACTTCTGTGTCTTGCATATAGGGACATCATGGAGGACTGTGTGACTGAACCTTCCTCCATCTTGGACCTTTGCCCCTGCCAGTGAGATATAATTTTCCCTTACCCCTGTTATTGCAGGGAAAAGGAGCAGATGCTTGAATTCTGACTGTGGAAACACTGAATAGACTAAAGGCTCATTTTCTTGTTCTGTGTTTGTTCTGTTGGGTTTTGTGGAGGGTTCCTGGAATCTTTACTAATTCATATCAATAATCATAATAAACTAATTGATTTCAGCTGAACTAGGTGTGTAATTTCACACTTCCAGTTTGTCAGTAAATCTTGCCACATTCTGTCGCTGGTTCCTAATTAGCTATGTATACATTTTAGTACAGTTTTCAGTATCAGTTACAGTAATGTACTTTAGTTTACCACTGGTAACTAAAATTTCCCTTCTAGTTGTAGTTTTATTGCACCTTGAACAATACTTTAACATATGAAATGGATTGCTAATGTATGGAAAACCTCTTCCTAATGTTTTGAGTATGACTATAATACCAGCACGGAAAGATTCAGGACAGCAGTTTGTTGGTTGTTACGAATTATAGTGAAAGTGTTGAAAGGAATTTTAAATCTGTAATGTTGATTAGCAAATTTTACTATCTGTGAGGTTTTTTTGGCATGCTGTAAATAACTCATCTTCAAATTATTTGTCTGAGTAATTAAATTTAGATTGCACATTTCTCATTTCAAATATTTTGACTCTTATCTATTTGGTTTTCCATTGTGGCTTAATTGGTGTGGTCTATATAAACGGACAATAAATTTATATACCTTTGTTATAAAGATCAGTCAGTGAATAGAACTTGGTATTCATCCCAGACAGAATTATGATTGAATGTATTTGCAAGATTAAAGCACTGAATTTACTTCTTTCTAATTGAAGGCAATTAAAGATTTGCAGACACAAATAAAAGACAATGAATTGAGGAATAAGTGTAGGAGCAAGTCCATTTGCAGGTGAAAAGAAGTGCCTTTGAAGCAGAACCAGCTGTATTTTCATTGAAAGAATAACAGTTTAGGAAGCTTTTCTGCATGTGCTTGCTTGATAGCATAATGTACTCATAAGCAGCTTACGCAGTACAGTATTCAGAAAATAGCAGTGCATTAATTTTTAAAGTAGCAAATGCAGGCGAAGAGCAATGCTGCCACATGATGATAATGAAGGTGGATATTGTAAAGTCTGCTGAGAGAAAAGAAAGCAGGAGCTCCTGAAATGTGAACATTTATAAAACAATAACTAGATATTCATATGATAATAAGCTTGGACAGCAGCATCAACAAAGGCCAAAGATGCGGTCCTGTTTCTGCTTAAGCCTGATGAATTGAAAAGCAGAGAGGCAGTCTTTAGTCTGTTATTCAATTCCAGTAATGAGCTATTGTTAGAATGAAAGAGTAAATATCCAGAAGGGTTGGAAATACAATTTTTTTTTTCTCATGAAATTATTCTGTAGATTTGTTCAGGTTGTGTCTGAAACATCAGCATCTTTAAACACAATCTTAAATGTAGTCAGTTTTCTTAAATATAGTGCTCAACATGCTGCATTCTGAGTTATATGTATAAGGGAGCTTGGTATGCATGCAGAAATACAGTGTTATGCATACTACCTGGCAATGTCACAGTATTTCTGTAGACTTAAAAAAAAAAAAAATATTAACCCTGAACTTAACGAACTTGTCTAGCTCATACATATTATTTAGTTTAAGTTTTGCATTTGTCATCGTGTCATCAGAGTTTTAGTTAAAAAGAATACTGAATATAGAAAATCAGGTAATCTCTAATACGTTATTAAAATTGCTGAACAGAAGATGTATGGGATCTCAGTTTCCCTTGTAAGCAGAGGTAAATCAAAAAAATTCTTGCAAAATCCATAGATTCTTTTTCCTAGTTACGTGAAGAGAAACACACGTTGCATAGTCTATGAATCCCCAATATCCACTCTAAAGGAGGCATCCTTTGGCATTTTTCACAATATAGCTGTTTTAGTAGCTAAAACACTCCCTGTATTTAACCCTTATCATCACTCTTTTCTAATCCTACAGCTAGCAGAATAGTCTTCATTTCTACCTGGGGAAAGTTTTCCAAGCAGGATCTGTAAACAGGGCACAACTCAGTTCAGGTGTGACTGAGGTCACTTTGCCACCAAAGGAGCGGAAAAAATGAAAGAAGGATGGAAGGAAAGAGCAAGGTGCAAGGCGAGCTCTGTAGTTTCTGAAAAGCAGAGGCTACTTGAAGCACTGAATGGAAAGGTGGATGATCTTTGGAGGGACTGGCAGGATGCAGGACAAGCAGAGAGCTGTAGTCAGTAAGAAAAGTTGCTTTATCATGGAATACTTCTTTGGCCTTAAAAATGGAAAGGAAGTGATGGACCTGAAAAAAAAAAAAGAAGTGTTACATTTGGTTAAAAAACAAATAAATAAATTAGGGTAGTTACAAAAAAAAGTTAAGGAAAGCTGATACTAGAGTTTGGAGTTTGAGAGAAGAGATGAAATTACAAATAGAAAACAATAATGAGAAGTCAAGAGATTTTTTTTTAATATGAAAAGTAAGACTTGATCTGGAAATTTTCCAGGTTCTATCTTTTTGGCTTCTTCTTGCCTTCATATATTCTCTCAGGAAAACTTGGTCTCTAAGATAGGCACTGGATAAAGCAGACAAATTGGGCTTTGTCTGATGAGTCTGTCTCAACTGGCTTTGATGATCACTTCCTGAGAAAAAGAAATAAGTTAAGCTGATGACTCTGACAGATAAATGTACAAGAAAGCTTGCGGGATAAGTGAGATAAAAGTAGAAGACACTGAGAGTGTGAACATACTTATCCCAACTGGTTGAATTTGCACGTCCAAAAGAAAGGAGGCTATAGGGAGTCTGTATTATTTTTTTCTACTTGTTTTCCAGGTGGCAATGATCAGTATTCACGTGGCAGGAGCTTTGCATTTCATAGTTCTTTATAGTCCTGTAGTGCAGATGTCTTTCCCAAGGCCTCAGAAAGTTCACATGTTTTAAGAGTCTTTTAGTACAATTGCTGAATCTGGTTTTCATTACAGAGAAGTCCACAGATGCCCTTTTTAAACTTTTGCACTTGGTGGACTCAGACTGTTTCCCTACCGTATTTTTTTCCTCTTGGCTATTACATTTAGCAAGGAGAGTAGTAAATTAATGGCAGGTGCGTGAATTTGGAGAACTACCAGCTCTAGAGTCATCATTGAAATAGTTTATTTGTTATATAGGGGGGTTAGTTGTTCATATCAGGCTTAATATAAATCTGGAAGTATTCTCTGGATAAGTAGAATCCAGTCTTAGCTGTAGCTCTGATACTGGAATAAAGAGCAGCAGGGTGCCTGAAACCAAGGGAAAGAGCACCAATAAACTTTCTCTTTTCAACGAACAGACGTGGTCTTGCCAATAGATGTAGTTCACATACTGGGTAACCTGTGCAATATTTACCCCTGCTCATGTCACCTTCACACTTGAGCCTTGAGAAGAGGAGGGAGAATGGGCAATGGGAGGAAGGGGAAGTGGGTTTTACTGCCTGACTTGTGTCCCATTCCTAATGGACCTTACTAAGCTTTCTAGTTTACATTAGCTAACATTGTTGCATCACTGGAAGGGAAACCTCTGTCTGTCTTGCTTCCTCTACCCCAGATGGGAGAGCAGCAAACCTGGATTATGAGAACTGAGATTGAATTTAGCCCTTGTCAGTTATATAGTTCTAAACAAAGATATTTTTCATGCTTAAAACATCTCAGATTGATAAATTTCTATAGTTTGTTCACAAGTAAGTAAGAACAGCTGCATCACTTATGAAAGTTGGCTCCCAACAAACAAACAAAAAAATTCAAGGCTGGATTATGTCTATGCCAAATTTCAGCCTGGAGTGTATTTTTATGAGTTACAAACTCCTGCCATTTGTAATGGAAATTCTGAAAGATGTTTTAACTATTTCATAGCAAAAGTATGACTGCAGGACTTTAGGGAGTAGAAACACATTCTCTTTCTGGCTGGCTTCATCTCATGACTTAGCCATTTTTGTGGTTTCTACAATTCTTTCCCTAACTGTTAAAAAAATTACTGTACTCCTGATGCATCCTATTATCAGATATTACTGACATCTGAAGAATAATGATGCAGTGGTCCTGTCCTGCTAATAAAATGTATTGACTGGATGAATATATTGGAGCATCTCACATAAATCATCATTCTGTCCTCCTTTCTTCACTCCATCCTCTAAGTTTCCTTGGATATATGCTGTCTTGTTTTTTATTCCTAATACACGTGGTTTCAGTTAATTTTCCATTTGTCATTGAGTATTTTTAAGTTATTTCAAGTCTTCTATGAATAATACCTGACCAAAGAATTGTACTGAGACCTTCACAATATATAATTTATAGGGCTGAGGAGAGATTATATAAGGAAATCAAATTTGTAATGTGAGTTCAGCATCCACGATATGCTACAGAGAGGATCTCTTTATTGAGTATGAGCAGGGTGAGAAAGAGTAGACAAAGTCAGAAGTGTGTTTCCATGAATCCAGTATATCACTGGAGAAGGCCTTTCTTTTCCAATTAATGTTTCAGAATTTCATTGCTACACTATAATATCCCAGTTTTGAAGGTAGCCGTAACATGAGACATTTGCATTACTGATTATGAATGTTAAATCACATCTGATTGGAAAATGGGATTTTTGTGTACAAACCCACTGGACAAAGTTTTAGAGGAAAGGTTAAATTATTTGACTGTAACAGTGATGAAAACTAATGAAAGCTAATAGGTAAACTTAGTGATTTTAAAATGGCAAGACACTCTGCTTTAAGCATTGCAGGTCAGCTTTGGAAATAGGCAGAAAGCACAAAAAAGGCATATATGCATTAGGAGGGAAAAAATGGAAAGGACTTTTTTAAAAAGCCAAAGCAGTTCTACTGAGGCTCTATCCCTCTGAGCAGTTTCTTCACAGATTCCTCTTTTCCTTCTCCTTTTGTGACTGTATCTGTACCTTGACTTCTGTTAACTTAAAGAAGCTATGGTTAATAGTTCATAGTACAACAGTGACCGGCCTTTCAGACAGCAGAAATATCCCTGAGAGATATCAAATGTTTTATGCTTCATTATTAAGTTGAGATAAATGATTTATACTATTTATACCATTTCTAAACACTTACATGTCCTCCTCTGAACTTGGTTCATATGGACTCTCAGTAATCAAGCTCTTGGCTGCACTCTTTGTGGCTGCAAGAGGTAGTCCCTGTAACTTCTAAAAGGTTCGTCTAGAAGATTTTGTATAACATGTTTCTACAGGCAGATGGTGTCAAGCAATGATTTTATTAGTATTTACTCGGACTGATCTGCATATCTGTGATTTCTGATACCTGCAAATAATGTTCCAGTTTGGAGTGAACATTTACATTCACCAGGATGTCTTGTATTGCACATGTATATATGCAATAGAGATGACTAACCAAGAAAAATTCTAATGAAAATTTTAGTTTGGATTTCAATGAGGGGGAAAAACATCATCCACCTTTAATCTACTTATTTGCTGTCTGATTCTTACTGAGCAATTCATTAAACATAATGGATATCTATCCACATATGTATTTTGATGTCACTCTAGAGTAATAGGTTCTACATTGATTTGTCAGCTCTTGTTGCTATCACTGTCTGTGTTAAGGATTATTGTTCCATGGATTGTGTCCTTGTGTTACTGAGTAGCTCTTGTTTAAAATGCTGGACTGTGGGATGTTTTCAATATGTTAGATCTGACTATTCAACTGAAATAAATGCTCAAGTTCTTTATATTCTTTTTGCATCATTTTCATTAAATATACTTTTTTACTCTAGGAAAACAAGATTATAAGAAAACCAGGCCTATGTTAAGAGCTACAAGATTAAAAGCAGAGGCCAAGAAAACTGCACTAGGCGTAAAGGTAGAGACCCCTTTCATAGCTCAAACCACCTTTGTGTTTATGTTGTTTCTTTTCCCCATAGATGTTCTGTGTGAATATTGATTTCTGAGAGATATTGTTTATGACACTTCAAAATCTAAGTAGAATGCCAGAATCTAAAATATGTATGATGAATTGCTTTTACTTAACCCTAAAAATACTTGAATATTTGAAATGATAAAAAATTTTACAAAGTCTATGTCCTTGTTATGATGCATGCTTACTTTAAGGTTTAAAGTACTGTGTGCTCAATTATCTAATTGATGGGTTTGAGGAGCCTGTCTACACACAGAATAAGTTCTTTAACTATGTCATATAGTTAGACAAATTACAATAAACATCTCCCGTGTTCCTCTTCCAATCCTATTCCAGTAGTAATTTAAAGACTGCGTTTGTTAAGTGTTGTTAATTCTCAGCGTTATTGTCTCAGTCTGCATCCTTGTGTACTGCCTCTGACTTGGAAAAAGAAAGCTTATCTAACAGCAAAACATATGCAAAAGTACTAAACTTTATTTTGAAAATGTGCCTTTTCCAGGCAGGTATGAAGTATAATAATGACTTTTGTTCACAGCTATGAATATGAGCAAGGAGGACAATTAAAAATATTTTCTGTTATCTACTAGCCAGTGTGTCATCAAAACGGGATCTATCTGAACACACATTGTTTATTTATGTTGCCACCAGTATTTTTCCCTCAAACTTATTTTTTTTAACCTAACTGATACACTGTTAGCTTAGCAGCATGGGTAAAAGCTGAGGAAAATAAAAAAGTGGATCAATTACCTGAGTATTCTAGTGAAAAAAACTTCAGAAATGTTAAAAGGAGAACATTTTCTTGTTTCTGGCAGATGAGAAATCAATTTTTTCAAGTTATAGCTTATAGCAAATGCCAAGGTATTACTACCAAGCTGTAACAGCTGTTAGGCTGCCAGATGATGTATTTGGTTGTCTTCCAGAATTTGCTATTATAATCACGAAACAGTGCTTTCTTTTTGCTCCTGATTGCTGATCTCGATCAAGCATTACTGTGCGATGCAGTATGTTTTCACAACATAATCTCCTCAGTTAGTGCTGTGTGTCAGGTTTTAATGAGAAAAAGTAGATTGCTTTTTTTGTTTAAAGGATAGATTATTAACCTTTTGAGTTCCTTTTCCTTCCTTTCTTATTAAATTTTGCTTTTTCTTTTCATTTTACTTTCAAAGACGTGACCTTTTAAAAGTGATGTTCTACTTGGAGACTTATTGTACAGCCTAATTCTTTTTAAAATATACAAGCTTTTTGCACGTCTTTCACAAGTGAGAAGAATATGAAATTTGGTCCTTCAAAACCTCTTTCGTTTCCTTATTCTCTTAAGTAATTCTTTCTTAACAATGAGGGAGAATGGGAAAGCATGTGTGTAATCATATATGTAATGAAGAATTGAGTATTAATGAATAAAGGAGTTTTGCCATCAAGGCACATATGTGCTCTCCAGGTCATGACTTCTTGTATTTCTAGGGTTCTGCTAATTGCAGTGTGTGATGTCTCAGGTTTACAATTCTGCCTCTGCCTTAAAAAAATTTTTTTAAATTCTTTAAAATATTTTCTTCCAGCTGTAATACTTTTTTGTGCTTCTGGGCCTTAAAATATTACTGGATTATCCCCAAACACATCACAGTAATTTGCTTTGCTTCCATTTTGCTGAGAAAAGCTGACAGAGCTGAAGCAAAAAGGAAGGTGAGTTGGGCACCTTTCCCTTTGGGGATGTGCTTCTGGAGGAAGGAAGGCCGGGCCTTTGATTGCATCCTTCTCACTGAGCCTGCTTAATGCCAGCAACCTCAGGCTTACTAAATGTTACAGTATTTCTACCAGAACATGGGCAGTCTCTGTAGAATAAAACTCTGCACTTCTACTGACAGACCCTGCAGCGCTCAGCACGGAAGCGAGGTGTGTTTAATGTCTTGGGGTAAATGTGCACCTCTTCCTATATCACAGTGACAGCTCTTCACCCTTCTCAATCCCTCCAGTTCAGCAGAGCTTCACCATGGGCAGTAGATGTGCCTGGAGTGTCTGCAGGGAAATCGCCTTCCCTACCCCTGGGGAGTCTGCTGAGTTGTGAAGCCACATAACCTACACCCCTCTCTCAGGCAGAGCTTGTTTTCTTCAGTCCAGTGTTAAGATCCTCCAGCTGTCCAAGTGCCATTTTTATACATTCATCTTCCACACCTGTCCTAAATACTCCTCTCTTGTCTTCTGGATAATTTTTGAAAGAATAATTTCTTGACGACTTCTGTTTAGTACGATAGCAGGGTATTAAACCACTCCTTATGTCCGTGGCTGTCAGGAGAGTAACCAGAGTTGAGGTCCCACCAGGTTATGTACACTTGTGAAACTATTTTGAGGCGTGAGTGTGAATTACTTTAATTGTTTCCCAATATTCATACCTTTTGAGTGTGCCTGAGCAATTCCTTTGGGAAGGTATCATCAGTTGTCACTTCATATTAGCAAAGTTTTCTGATCACAAAATCACAGAATGGGTCAGGTTGGAAGGGACTGCAGTGGATCATCTGGTCTAATCTCCCTGCTCAAGCAGGGTCATCCCAGAGCACAAGGCACAGGATTGTGTCCAGATGGTTCTTGAACGTCTCCAGTGAGGGAGACTCCACAACCTCTCTGGGCAATCTGTTCCAGTGCATGGTCACCCACATAATAAAGTTCTCCCTCATATTCAGGTAGAACTTCTGTGCATCAGTTTCTGCCCATTGCCCTTGTCTCATTGCTTGGCACCACTGAGAAGAACCTGGCTCCATCCTCTTGACACCCTCCTTTCACATACATTGATGAGGTCCCCCCTCAGTCGTCTCTTCTCAAGGCTGAACAGGCACAACTCTCTCAGCCGTTCCTCAAAAGAGAGATGCTCCAGTCCCTTAAATCATCTTTGCTGTACCTGCTCCAGGAGCTTCATGTCTCTTGTACTGAGGAGCCCAGAACTGGACACAACACTCCAGATGTTGCCTCACTAGGGCTGAGCAGAGGAGCAGGATCACTTCCCTCAACCTGCTGCCAGTGCTTTTCCTAATGCATCCCAGGATACCATTGGTCTTCTTGACCACAAGGACACACTGCTGGCTCATGGACAGCTTGTTGTTCACCAAGACCCTGTGGTCTCCAGCAGGTCATCCTCCAGCCTGTCCTGGTGCCTGGGGTTATTCCTCCCCAGGTGCAGGACCCTGCATTTGCCTTTGTTGAATTTCAGGTGGTTCTTCTCTGCCCATCTCTCCAACCTGTCGAGGCCCTTCTGAAGGGCTGCACAGCACTCTGGGGTATCGACCACTCCTCCCAGCTTTGTGTTGTCAGGGAACTTGCTGAGGAGGCGTCTGCCCCTTCATCCAAGTCACTGATGAATAAATTAAACAATACTGGGACCAGTACTGAACCTTGGGGGACACCACCAGTGACAGGCCTCCAACTAGACCCTGTGCCACTGATTACAACCCTCTGGGATCTGCCATTCAGCCAGTTCTCAATCCACCTCTCTGTGCACTCACCCAGTCCACACTTCCTGAGTTTGCCTGTGAGGATGTTGTGAGAGACAGTGTCAAAAGCATTGCTGAAGTTGAGGTAAACAATATCCACTACTCTCCCCTTATCCCTCCTGGTAGTTGTTTCATCACAGAAGTCAAGCAGGTTGGTCAAGCATGGTTTACCTTTATCATCCATGTGGATAGTGATGGCCTCCAGAATGAGGTGCTCCATTACTTTTCCAGGAACTGAGGTGAGGCTGACTGGCTGGTAGTTCCTCCTTCTTCCCTTTTTGGAAGACTGGGGTGACATTTGCTTTCTTCCAGCCCTCAGACACCTCTCCTGATCTCCACAACTTTTTAAAGATGACTGTGAGTGGCCTCACTATGGTGTCCACCAGCTCCCTCAGCGTTTGTGGATGCATCCCCTCAGGGCCCATGGACCCATGGATGTCAGGTTGCCTGGGTGTTCTCTAACGCAGTCCTCCTTGCCCAAGGGAAAGTCTTCCTTCCAACATCCCTTTACCCTGCTCTCCTGGGTCAGAGATCCCTGAGGGCTGGTCTTGTCAGTGAAGACCGATGCAAAGAAGGCGTTTGGTAACTCTGCCTTCCCTGCATCCTCTGTTACCAGGATTCCCCCTCCATTTAGTAATGGTCCCACATTACCCTTTGTTCTCTTTTTGTTATTGATGCATTTGAAAAAGCCCTTCTTGATGTCCCTGACATCCTTGGCCAGATTTAATTCCAGATGGGCCTTGACCTTCCATCTCATTTCTATTTACTCCGACAGCCNCTTGGCCAGATTTAATTCCAGATGGGCCTTGACCTTCCGTCTCATTTCTATTTACTCCGACAGCCTCTCTAAATCCATTCCAAGTGGCCGAACCCTGCATTAATCTCCTTTTATTTCCTGATTACACCTGAGTAATGACAGTTCTTTATTCCTCCACACGGGCCTCTTGCCCCCTTTACCCGATTTCTTGCTCATTGGGATACATCATTCTTGAGCCTGGAGGAACTGATCCTTAAACATCACCCAACTCTCTTGGACCCCTCTTTCCCTG